>KK112327.1:290249-302935 GCA_000611955.2 Stegodyphus mimosarum
AACTTTATTACCAAACATCGCTTTCTACGCACTTACGCCACCACATAAACTGAACAGCAAAATAATAAAATTTTTAAAAGCAGCATAATTTTTGAATTTTAGATAGAGTTTTAAGTGCTGCCATAGTTTTTTTCCCCTTCAATTTTTTAAATTCTTTTTGCAGCTTATCAGATCACTGTTCAATTTCCTTAACAAGATGACGAACATAACATTTTTTTGTTTTTTTTAATTCTAACTTTCTTCGTACTTATGTGACATAAAATTCAACAGTACAATCACAAAATTTTTAAACGCTGCATATGTTACAATCTCGTTATGAGAAAATAAAATTATAAGAAATTCCAATCAACTACAGAAATTGACCGTGATATTAAATTTCAAGAAACGAAAATTTGTAAGTTTTAACTTTTCAACTCGGTCTTTGATTGGTATCTTGAGGGATAGGTTAATTAAGTTAGACTAATTCGAAGAAATAAGTTTAAATGAAGTGCAACAAAAAATATCTTTAGTTTAGTAAACCGTATAAGGGAGTCACGTGGTCTTGTTTAGATTCGCTATATTATTTCTTTGAAAATAATAATATAAATTGCCAACATTCGGCTGTTTGCGATATCCTTTATTTGAAAAATTATACGGATAAAAATGTGATACGAAAAAATGTGATTTGGATAAAAAATAAGGATAATGGCACCTGTTATGCTGTGGTCTTTTATACCACGTTGCATCCATTCCTATCTTATGTAACAAGAAGTAAGGTCTAACATTCCTCTATAAAATGCATACTGAACCAGAAAAAACTTTTAAATTATAATGCCGTATTACTTCGAAATTCAGGCGTACTTTTTATAGAGAATATTAAGCCGTTAAGGAGTGTGGCTTAAATGTAAAGCTAATATTCTAACACCTTATTTCTGTACATCTCCCTCTCCCCAGCGAGAACCATTCCCCTAAAGTCTTTACGTTGCTCTCTATGAATGCACATAATATACCTATAATAAAATCTTTTTTTTTTGTTACTTTAGAATTTTAAAATCATTCTCCTGGGATTAAATTTGACGGCTGCTATTTTTAGCGCAAAAAACTATTAGTCTCGAAACGCGATTATACGTTCTTTCACATGCGTTGTTTCACTTTTCATTCGAATCTGATTCCATTCAGAAAATCGTAAGATAATATCCTTTCATATTTAATCTGCCTCTTACTACTCAACAAACTGTTCAAAAACAATGACACAGTTTTTAAAAATATGATTTAATCTTTAAATAAACATTCATTTAATTCATGATGTATCTAACTAAAAATATTAAGTATATACATTTTTTTTAATTATGTTGCATATTTCTTCACTTTTTGTTCAAAATTTTATGTTTATCTCTAACATAGAACTTAAATTCTAATATTTTATATTTTACAATATATACTGTAATATCTGTAATATACCTGCACATAAGGATAATTTTAAGATATTTTATCCACGTCCACCTCATGTTTTAAATTCTGTTAAGACCTTCTAATATTATTGTGATAAATCATTTGGAAGTTCAAAGGTAACTATCCTGCTTGACTTTTCAACTTTATCTTCGAAAGAAAGTATTTTTAATTTTCTGTTTACTAAGGTATAACAAAAACATTTCTAATTTTCTGCAGCTTTCCATACGTAACCAAAAATGTTAAATTACATTAAATTGAGTAAATAGGCTAAGAGATGTCGCCACCATCTGGATTCCGATTTGAGCATGCGGTTTGTCTAGTACATTTATTTGATTAATGACTACCTGTGTGCTAACGGAAAACTGAGAAAGTGCGAAAAAAAATATAAATAATTATCATTTATTCCTAAGTTAGCATACGTTTGCTAATCAACTTTATTATATATACAAAAGGATAAATTCACCACAGCTAGCAAAATCAGTTTCTGAAGTTTTTAATGTCTAAATATTTGACTGAATGACCTTCCTAAAACATTATATAAAAGATTATTTTTTCGACACGAAGCAAAGTGAAGCAAGATACCCTGAAACTCGATCCTTAATCGGAAAAACATTGCTGATGTTATACTTGACTGTTTAATGCTATTAGTATTATTATTAAGCAAACGGCAGGACATTGACCATCAGATTATTAGGCGACGAGCTCTCCAGTATTTTTTAATAGTGCAATCCAAATTATTTAGCGCAGAACCCACATCCAGATAGTCATGAGTTGTTTAGTGTCACAAAGAACATATTCAGGTGAATTAATTAGTTGAAAACGAAACAAATAGGCACTGAGACAATCGTGTCCAGTCAAAAGTGTTAAAGTCGACCACATCGGCACCATGGGCTGAGTTAAGGACACCGTGAGTACCGCAAAGCACACTCGAGAGCTTAATACTAGCAGCGTGGGAAGCCATGCATCTACACACTGGTTGCAAAAATTTCTTTATTTCTAATCTAGAAGAGTGGAGCAGAAGGTTTCAATATGAAACTTTTGGAGAATATCAGTTCGAATTTTTGTCAAAAGGTCCATAATCTCGTTTCCATAGTGATCACAATGTGATCGTACCCATAGGAAAGCAACTTTTCCCAGAATCCGTTTCAGGAGCTGTCTCCATCTCTGTATTCGGGAACCCCCATGCTCCTGCTTGTTTGTAAAAGTCTGAAGAGTAGAGACAGAATTTGACAGCCTTCTCAAGAGGAGAAAGACGAACAAGTTATTGCAAGGACTATATAAATAGCTACGTGTAGTTAACACGTAAGAATACGAGTGCTTTGAAAATTTCCCTTCCCCATCGTTAAAATAGAAACTGCACTGCGTATGGCTGCAGCGTAGTTGGACGATTCGCTCTGTCTAGAATATTGCAAAGAAACGATTCGTTTTACTGAGCGAATAAAAGTTCTTTCAACAATGAATTCCATTGATCCTGCTGTTCAGTTCACTTTTGAACTTGAGACTTGCAGTTCCCTTCCGTTTCTCGACATTCTGGTCACACGTAACGCATCCAACTTCAGTACAACGTTTTACCATAAACCTTCATCGGTTTGCCTTTCACCACATTTCAAATCATGTCATCGGGACTAAACAAAGATTAGCTTCATTTTATTCCTATGATTTCCGTGCTCTTCAAGGATTTTCCTCCAAACTATCCCTTGATGAAGAACTAAATTATTTAAAAGAGATAGCTATTGACAGGGGCTTTTCACCCAATATTATTAATCAAGCAGTTAAAAAGTTGTCATCTCAGCACACCAAAAGCTAGACTCTTGTTTTAGGAGATTATAAAAATTCTGTTGTCATTCCCTTCTTTCCATCAATTAGATATAAAATTGCAAGTATTTTACAGAAATTTAACTTTCGGGTCCTTTATTGTCCCATCAATAAACTTCCGAGTTCCATACTCAAGGACTCTATTCCGGATATGAATTTCTGGGGTATTTACAGAATTCCTTGCCAGTGTTACTTAATTTACATTGGTCAAACTAAGAGAGCCTTAAAATCTCGCGTTAAGGAACATGAGGCATGTGTTAGAAAATAGGAAACACAGAAGTCTTCTATAGCCCAACATTGTTGGTTCGAAAATCACACTTTCAATTTTTCTGCCGCCAAAATTATTCAAAAAACATCTTCCATTGGTGAACTGGATTTTTTAGATGCATTTCACATTCAAAAAAATCTTTCTGTTCTAGTTAATGACCCTAATTCCAATCCATCTTTGCCTTCAGCCTTTACAGAGTTTATGTTTTAGTTCTGGTTTCATCAACAGATGGCGCCAGCAGCTTGGCTCCTGTCCAGACTTTCTTATCTTATCTTATCTAATCATTAGATCTCATCTCGTTCATTTGCGTTTTTGCAGCTGAGGATGATGGTTCGGTAAAACCATCGAAACTAGTCCTGTGAAAATTTGAAAATATAACGTTGATTTTTTTGTTTGACTTCTAAACTAATGTTTGTTCGACGTGTTATTGTATCTTAAGTAATATGATGTTCTTGAAACACCATATTGCTTTAAAGAATTGCGTTTTTAACAACATATTCATTATAATAGTTATAAAGGAAACAATTATAACGATGCATACATAACAAGGTAATAAACCTTTGAGCATCCTAATGAGGTCTAGTAAGAATAATCTTAAAAAAGTTGATTTTTTAGGAGTAACTGGGGGCCTTTAGAAGATTCTAAAACGCTAATAATTGAAAATTGTAGTTCTTTAAATCCAGTTACATGCAGAAAGATCCAAAGACAGGTTTTTGAAAAATATTTTAATAAAATAGAGACTTCTGTTTCATTCCACGCAAAGTACACGATTTCTTTTATGTTGCTATATAAATAGATCTGAAATAAAATTTGCTCTTTTACCGATTTAAGAGTCTCGAAATAAAGACTTCAAAGGATATTCGCAACATAACTGAAGAACATGCTCTCTAGATGAGTGCAATAAATATATTTTTAATTCGCTTTCGTTGAGTTGTGATCCCTTAAGAAAATTATTTAAAATGAAATTCGAGAACTTGCAGAATCTTTAGATTTATTCGTACCTCAATCTCCAGAACTCCCGTGCCGAAAGAGCAGAGACAGTACTGATGAAAGTATCAATTTTCAGTTATAATTTTCATCACCTCCCTGCCTTCATACGATAACAATTTATACAATAATAATGTATTTTGACTATTTTGGCGCTAATGCAACACAACGAACTTGATATACAAACTTTAAAAATTACCAAGGGAAAGTAAATTTAATAATATTTAGCAACATCGATGATCTGCACTGACAAAACTATAATCGACGCTCACTACTACTATATTGCTCTCTGTCTTACATCACCATTTCGAACATACTCGCACCTTCGCGAGAAATTCCAATTTGTGTCAAATATTCTAGAATGTCTGCACGACCGCGCCGCCAGGCGTGTATAAATGCTCTCCCTCCTTCAATTCCAATCAATCACATTCGAATCAATCCTTTTATAATCGAATCTATGATCGTCTTATAACTCCAATATTTGATTCTTTTTTTTCGCCAAAGATAAACATTAGCGTCGGAATCGGGCCTTAGAAATATTTCTTCCTTCTTTCTAAATACACAAGTCCCTATTTAGAAAACCACCTACTCGTCTCCTACCGAAGAAAGAAATTTCCTTTTCATCCCCTGGTTTGTTATTTGAAAATTAACAAAGACGATCCCCTAAAAGCGCTCTTTTAAATGAGAAGTAGCTCGATTACAATGCCCGGAAGTGTATTCCTGTTTTCGGTGTTTGTGAAACTTTCATGTTTACCAATAAACCAACAATAACCTCTTTTCATTTTCCTGGCATTCTGTTTGGGGGAGGGAAGAAAACACGAAGTGATGAGTGTCCTTCGAGGCTAAACATACCGCCCATATTTAACCCCGAAGTGTGTGTGACTCTGCTAACGCCTAACGACAATTTTCAAATCGACGAGTCTCTCTCCGGAGAAATGATGAAATGGTTAATTGCAATTCGCGGTATTAAATATGCATAAATATTAATAGTATATATAATCAAATGAATGAAGTGGAAATATTCTTATCAAAAATGCCAAATAAGTCAAAGCTAGGAAATACAATTTGAAGTCAACAATAATTCCAATCAACTAGTTCATAAAATAAAATGAAAAAAAGAAAGTAAAAATTAAGAATGAAAAGGTAAAATAAAAATTAGAAAATAATTTTTTTGCAAAGAATTTTTAAATATTGCAAAGTAAAAGTAAAAGATGGATTAGTGAAATATTGTCTTTAAGCACCAACTAATAACTGTGGAAAAGCAAACTGAAATGCCAATTAAATGAAAATTTAAGAAAAGTGAACAATTAAAAGATATCGAAATAATGCTCTATACCTAAACTTTCAATGTCCAAAATTTAGCTAATCCATATGCTTGTCAAGAATTCCCTTATAAATAAATTTTTTAATCTCAATTATTAAACTGTAAGCTAGAATTTTTAAAAAATTATTAGACTGTAAGCTAGAAAAAATTAAGAAGAAGAAATTTTTAAATTGTTTGTAACTCTATTAGCTATTGCCTGACAAATAATGGAAATGGAATAAAAGAAATAACAGCACTAAAATAGAAAGTAGGAGTAACAATAGTTTTGTAAGTTCACAAAATATCTCTCTCTCTCTCTATATATATATATACAAAATCATGGATAAGTATTTAAACAGGCTTAAATGAGCGTTAGACGACAGTGAAGGATCAGTAAGTGTGTTTCAGTAAGAGCGTAGTTCGAAAAATAAAATCGAGAAATATTCTCAGGAGTACTTAAATTTTGAGCTTACCATTTCTGAAGTAAATAGAGAAGAAAGACTCCTGTATGTCGTTTGTTAAAACTTTTGCAAGCAGACAATATGAAACCTAATAAACTTGAACGACATCTGAAAACCTTTATAACAGATTTTATACCGTAAATGGTGTATCATTTTTCAATTATTGCCACCAAATATCATCGCCCTCTATTATATTTAAAGAAATTAAGTAATGAAGAATCTACATGAACACATGCGTGTTTCTCGTATTGTGAAAAAACAACAGTATCTAGAGTCATCTTATTATTCATAGCGTAGTCCTCCACCCGAACGTGGGCACCTGAAAACCGAATTTTGAATTTATTTCATTATCTATTTCATATTTTGGAAAACCTAACGAATTTTTGAATAGCAAACTCAGTGATTTCAAAGTGAGCAGTGACAACACTTACAGAAGAAAAAAATATTTTTATCTCCAGAGTGCGAGACATCCTATCAGAAATTCTAAAGTTAAGCTGTTTTTAAATATTTTGTGATTTTGTAGTTGAATCGAATTTTATGTGGCGTAAGCGCCAAGAACGTGATATTTAATAAATGAACTAAACTCACAAAACGTGAATAATAAAAAATCAAAAAAAAAAGTTTTGTAAAGCCACCTTAGTAAGAAAAATGCCCGTTGATATGATGAACTGAGAAAAATATAAAAATGCATGGCAATACTTAAAATTGCATCTCGAATTCTAAATATATACTGCAATGCTGCGTTTAAAATTTTTGCAATTTTGCTGTTGCATTGTATATGGCGTAAGTGCAAAAAACATTATTCTTAATAATAAATAAAAAAAAAATGTTTGTATAAGTGAGTGAAAAAGCAGATGAGAGCTCAGCGAGAGAGTAAAACAACTTTAACAAACCCTTTAGGCGACCGTTAAAATCTGAAAACCTTTAGATTTTCATTATTATTGCTTGAATTATTTAAACTCCCTTAGTTTTAACAACATCTTCCCAGATAAAAGAGGCTTCCTTAAAATATTGTAAATTAGATCATTTCTAAATGAATGGACATGGCTTAGAAAGGTTAATTTAAGTGATGCGTATACCTAGCCACTGCAAAATGTTACTAAATATACTAGCTAGCTTTTCCTTAACAAATTATTTTCCTCCATTTAAAGCACGGTTTATCTTCCTTCTGCCACTCTAATTACAAATAATGATAATTTGCAATTACACAATGCCAAAAAAAGTCATATAATTATGACTGAGTAAGTAAAAATTTCAGTTTTTCCCACAAAGTATCTATTAAACAAAAGAAAATATGCGTTGGAGAGTAACCATAATTGCAAAGCTATTAGAATACTTTTGAAGAGATTGCCAGACGCCAGTCTATTCATTCGTTCCTACGTCTCAAATTATTGCATGAATAATGTTAAATGATGAGATTCCCTTGAGATTTCTTCCACAATGGAATTGCTTAGCATCGTTTGACGGTTTAAGAATGTTTATTTTAGTTCCCTAATTTATATGAAAGGAAGATAAAATAGCGTGGATAGGTCTTATTCTACAGTTAATTTTAAGTTCAGATAATTAGCTTATATTCATAAAATGTCTTAAATATAATACTTAATTTGAAAGTAATTGGAGAAATTTTTCAAATAATAAAGAATAATTTCAAATAATTAAGGGTTTATCCTTCAGAACGTTGCTGAGACTTATCTCATTTATCTGGCCTCATTATCAGAACAAGGCAACGAACTTTATCGTTGCAAGGCGTACAAGATTACATCTGTCGTTCGCAGGAGCCATCGGCACCATTATAAGTGACAGTAAGATTTCCCCCATTTTAACCCGAATTTTGATAGAGAGAGCACCATTCGAACACGGGCCCTTCAGTGTTTTAGGCAGAGTGACTATTCGTTATACCATTTGCGCGTTTCTAACGTTAGAATAGTACTATAGAGTCATTGTTTTTTTATGCTGGTGACGTTAAAAATGTGCAGTGCGCTCGTAGCGGTTCGAACTCCGGATTCGCCGAATACGCGTGGAATTTGCTTCTAGTTATACCCCTAAGGCATGCGGAAAGGAAGGAGAAAATATTTTATATACTCCCCCTTTCAAAGGGCGACTGTGGTTGAGGGAACTCACACGCTAAATCAGGTAATGACGAATTATCATCCACGACCTTGTAGAGACATTAGGTTATTTAGAAACAGCAGACATGAAAAATGAGCAATGCCCTCGCCAGGGATCAAGGATCAAGGAAGTTCATATTACGGAGTTCATAGGCATAATGCCTGTACCTCCACATCATCAAAAGAGCAAAATATCATAAGAAAAGAGATTCATCAAATACGGGATTTTTTAAAAGCCTTCTGATTAAGTGCCTTGTGCACTGAATCTCGCCAGGAACCACGGACTTCTCGAATACGCGTCTAGCCTGGTGAACCACTGCACCTCGAAGACATGCCAAGAAGACGGGAGAAATACCTTATATACTCCCATTTTTAAAGGGCGACTGGGGACTAGGAGACCCAATTACTAAATCCTGGTGGTGGAGAATCGTCATCTAACACCTTTTTTAGTTCGGGCTCCACTGTAGATTTATTAGGTATTTTTGAATCAGGAGAGGAGATAAATGAGCATTGCCCTCGTCGGGATTGGAAACACAGACCTCTCGAATACGCGCCAAGCGTAATGTCCACTATACCGCGAAGGCATGAGAAGAAGAAGGGAGAAATACCTTATAACCTTACATGATATCGTTTTACAGTTCATGTATTCTTTACTAGCTTTGGGTTCTGTTTAACTTAAGCCATCCTGTTACTAGTGATAAGCTTCGTTCTTGAGAAACGGCCACATACGATTTTTGGAAATTGCTCGTCTTTTCTAATATAAAACTATGTCTCAGAATCATTGATTGTAATCTTTCCCGTAAAATTTGCGCCCTTATTTCCTCGACTGAAAGCTTCCTGAAGGGAATTTCATACTAGGGTTATCTTTCCAGTAGTGAATCAGCAGCCATAAAGCGAACTTCTCAGGAATTCAATGCACTCCGAACATTAGATTAGAATAGATACTTATTTGAAATATTCTAGTTTCAAGCAATTCTTTGATGAATTGATTGGAAGCTAAGATGTAATTCAGGAATTTAGGCCTTATGGATGTCGCTAGTTTTATTGAGGACCACTTAGAACGGTTATTAACAATTGCCTGTAGACCATAATCGATAAACCCATTAATAGCATTGAAAAAAAACTAAGTACTCATAACCAAGTTTGTGCCGTCATTTCATGAATCTTTTTAATCTCTTTCGCTATAATGTGGCAAACTGTTTATAAGTAAGTTGTTCGAAAAAAATCTTCTATTTTGAAAATCGCAGATAATCTTTGCACATAAGCTCTACCTGGAGATCTTGCAAATACAGGGGCCAATTATCCTCGATGGCGCATAATATTGAGAACGCTCGTTATCTAATACATAAGCATATAGGTTAAGCATTTTTTTTTCAAAAAATGCTATTCTGAACAAATATTATATTTGTATTGTTCTTGATTTTATTTGATGAATGCAAATTTCCGCAAGTTTCCAAAAAATTCACTAGAACTTCTATGATAGGTACTTCAAGATTTACTTCTCTAGAGGGAAAATAAATAGTTGGAAATATTTGATTTAATTTATACTTCTCTAGAGAGAAAATAAACAGTTGGAAATATTTTATTTAATGTATTCATCAGTAATTTATCATTAAAATACGCAACCGTAAAGGTACTGGAAAGAGAATCTGTCCTTGAAATTTGAAATATTTTTTCTATTCAGGGGTTAAAAAAAGCTGAATCAGTTTTTCATTCATTCATCATTATATGATACCTGTAATTTAAGCTTCTGAGAGATTTATTGGACGTACTTCAGCGAGTTTTAGTAAAATCTCGGCAATTTGTTTCGTCCATCTAGTATGAAGAAAAAAAAATCATAATTTTCATGACAGCTCACACTTCTCTCAGTTTTAATCTTTGGGAGAAAAATGGTCTTTTTAATGCTTTTCCAAAGTTTCTTATGTATGTTAAGCTTCAAAAATACATAATAAAATGAACAATTTTTATGACGTATTATTTTTATTGCAATAGATACAACAATTTCCTAAAGGCTCAAATATAAAACTTCTCTTAATTCAGTTGGAAAAACATTTAATGACATTTTCAACAATTAAATACTTCTTACTCGTACATTGACATTTTAATGCCTAGTATGAATCATTAGCCTAATAATTAATATAGTATTAAAATATCCCATTTGTGTTTTCACAAAAATTTATTTTATTTTTTCTGTTAAAAGCCATTCCATAATGGCACTAATCAGCTCTTGAATGAATTATAGCCAATCAGGTATAAGTTTCATAATGTTTTATGCGGATAACAAAATCTATCATTGAGCAGATTAAACTCGCTAAGAAATTTAAAGTTACAATTTTTCTCTATTTTGAAATTATGTGCATTCTGTGCTTATTCAAATTCCCACTAGATGGTAGCACCTTCTATGTTTTGAACATGTAACAAAATTAAATGAATAACTAGGAGGCGTAAAATGTATTCATTTTCGTCTTAGTTTCCTTATGTAGTTTCGAATTAATGTTTTACTAAGCCGAAGGACCAATGTAAAATTTGTTATCACAAACTATTTTCTGAACTGAGATTAGTTCTTTAAAAGTGCTTGATAAATGTTTTTTAAATGCTTTGAAACTGAGTTGTTAGATAACATTCATACAGTCGCGCTTTTACTATAAAAATAAACAAATGCGGTTGAAATAAACACCTTGGCTAATTTTAGGCTGAAATATTAACAGAAATATATGCACTTCTTCCTCCTTTTGAAAAATGCGAACTAGAGTTATATTTTTGAAAAAATCATCTACAGTGTAGCTTAAGGGGGAAAATGCAAATCTAAAAATTCAAAATACCAGCTCAGTACGAAGTAAAGACATTATCCAATTAAGTTACCTACCGTAATTATAAGCGATGTAATTTAGTTCAAAAATAATTAAAAATCCACATAAAAACAGCTAACTCTATGAAATACTTATGTAATGCACAGTACAAAGGCAAATACAATAAAATCTGAATTTATGGATATAATGAATTAAAAAAATTAATATGCTTAATAAAAGCCCTTTTTAACAAAATTTGTTACCGAGTCTATAAAAGCATAGCAACAATGCATAATTATATAATAATGCATTATTAGACGTCTAATAAAAACGCATTATTAGACATCACTATTGAATTTCGTAACATTAAAATATTATTCAAATTAAATTAAAGGCAGAGCAATAAGCAATCTTTCAAGATGTTGCGCTAGTAAAGGCTTTTAGTTCTGGCTTTCCTAAGTTTTTAAGTTATTAGTTTAATTTTGTTGGCACCCGCCGTTGATTCCCCTGGCGCATGCGCATAATAAGCAAGCTCTCTGCTGCGTAATATTTTTTCCAGAAAGAGTTAGCCAAAGTCTGTGGTGAGTATCGGATGCACGCGATAAGCGAAGTACTGTGTAATTCATGTATCTTACTTATGTTTCTACGTCTTCAAAGCTTAAATAAATGTTTGTCCTGTAGATGGAAGTCGTCATTTTTATTCTACATTGGTTATGGGCCCAGGCATTGCATAACTGCGCAATACAACCGTCTGTGTAAAATTCTTTCGGCAAGCTAAGCTGAGTCGACTGAAATCGAAAATGACGACCACAAATACAGTTTCAATTGAAAAGCTGAAAAAGGACAATTTTGACACGTGGAAATTGCAAGTGGAAGCAATACTGATTAAAAATGATCATTGGGACTATGTAACTGGGAAAATTACGAAACCAGAAACTGGTGATGAAGGTTATGCTAAATGGAAATCTACTGACCAAAAAGCAAGAGCGGATATAATCCTATCAATTTCACCCAGTGAACTTACACAAGTAAAAAACTGTGTAACATCCCATGAACTATGGAGTAAATTGCACTCTATTTACGAATCGAAAGGGCCAGCTAGAAAGGCCACAATTCTAAAAAAATTGCTTTTTACAAAAATGACCGATACTAAAGAAATGACTGATCACCTAAATGATTTTTTCATTCTTGTGGACAAGCTAAAAGAGATGGAAATCGACATTGCGGATGATTTGCTAACAATATTGCTTTTATATAGCATACCGGACTCTTATGAAAGCTTTCGAATTGCCATTGAATCTCGTGATGAACTGCCTGCTCCAGACATGTTGAAAATTAAACTGCTGGAAGAAGCTAACGCCCGCAAAAATAAAAATTCATCGTATTGTGAATCACAACAAGCATTCTTTTCAAAAGATCGGAAGTATAATCAACGACCGGTTCCTAAACCGAAACTAGATTCGTCTGCAAACCGAAAGTATCCAGTTAACTACAGAGGCAACTTCTGCAATATATACGGGCATA
>KK112328.1:3345-14213 GCA_000611955.2 Stegodyphus mimosarum
ATTAATATAATAATACTAAATCTATTATTAAATCTACTATTAAATTATTAATATAATAATACTAAATCTGATCATGCAAATTTGAAAGATAGTTTTGGATTTTTAATTGGCTGTCTCATTGGCTGGCGCCACACCGAACTGTGTAATGAAATGACTGGAAACAGAGGTGGCGCTGTCTGTTGCAAAACTAGGTTAGGTTAGGTTAGGTTATTCAATTATGGCAAAGCACACGAGGGCTATCTGCCTAAGGGGAGGGATGCCTTCGTGGAGGACTTTCTAAGGGAAACTGGCTCGTATACACGTTACACATGAGGGAAAACCACGAAAACTCCCATGCAGCCAGCTCGGTTCGCGGCATTCGAACCTCGGACCGAACTACCAGTGTTCAGCGTCTTTACCGCTCGGCCGCTGGTTGCAAAACTAAATAACAAAATTCCGTAGATCGGCGAGTTACGACAATACCCCTTTCCGGGCTCCCAGTCACTTTATACATGAAAAAAAAAATGGGCCTACTAGCAGCCCAGCAGTAAAGTCGCAGAACGCTGGTAGTTTGACCTGGACTCACTTCCATGCGAACGGGTTGGCTGCATGGTAATTTCGTTCGTGGTTTTCCATATTATATGTAACGTGGTATAAGCCATTTCCCCTTAGACATTTCTGCAGGAAAGTATCTTTGCCCTTACTGAGATGGAGTGCTTTAACGTAATCGAATAAACCAAGGCGAAAGCATGAAGAAAACGACGAATATCCCATGCAGCTAGGATATGAACCTCGTCCGAACTACCCGTTTTCAGCTTTTTTTCCGTTTTGCCGCTGATGAGCTAAATAGAATTTGAAATGAACTGTATTAATAAACTGGCGGAATTAAAGACCTTTAAGATTGATTATCGGACAGAATTTTGCTAAACACGATGGAAGCGGTAAAGCCGTGAAAGTAAGAAATTATTTGACTTTATATTGCGTATCTCAGGATTCGTAAGCGATAAAAATAATTAACAGTTATTCCCTAAAGAAACAAAAAACGGCTGAAATTCCTTAAAGCAACGTATTCCTTTCAGATTTTCAAACTGATAACTAAATTACGTCTAGACTTTTTAAATGTTCACGTTGTAACGAGTAAATCTATCGTTTAAGTTCAAATGTAAGGAGCTCTTTGCTCCCGCTGAGTTCTTTGAAATATTAGACTGGAATCAGTTGGCTAAAATTTGAAAGTTCAATTTGTAATTCAGTTAATTAGGTGAGCAATAAAAAGGAATTAGACAGAAGTTATAAATATTTAATCATGTATGCTTAAAACTTTTTAAAAGTTGCACGATATATTAAGCAGCAAATTTTCTGTTTATGCTTGAACCTAAGGCAGCCAGAAGTCTTTCTGGGCGTTGATTTTGATTGATTTAATCAGATTACAGCAAAGCACACTTGGGATATTTCCTAAGGAGATGAATGCCTCCGTGGAGGACTTTCTAAGGGAACTGGTTCGTATACACGTTACACATGGGAAAAACCACGAAAGCGACCATGCAGCCAGCCCGCTGGCGGGATACGAACCTCGGACCGAACTACCAGTGTTCAGCTTCTTCACCGCTCGGCTGTTGGGGGCCGCTGTTTGCAGGCCGAAAGATCAAGCTTAGGAGCGAGCGAAGGGAAAAATGGAAAAGGGCAATTTTGTTTAAGCGAAAGATAATTTCGCAGGCATTTTAATACGAAATTTTTAAAGACCGATAAAAAACTGAATTAAAAAACCTAAGGACTTCCTTGCCAATTATGTGCAAGATCCCGTTAATTAGACATTAACGATATGTCTAGTTAAACGTTGGATTGTTAATCTGGGAGTTACAAATATCTCTTTGAAATCTTAGCTGGATTCTATTAATTCTCTCTCATTCAAGGTGATTATGTTTAATTAATAATTCACTTAATTAGCTGAGAATTAGCAGAGATATTTCGAAAACTATAATATTTAGTTGGATACGGTTAATACGATTTTAATACAGAGAATCAGTGGAAAACAGTTTAAAAATCGCAAAGAAAAGTCTCTTTTCTTTTTTTATAACGGCAAAAAATATCTTGCACTTATCTGTACTATTACAGATGTGTGTTGCCCACCAGCGGCCGAGCGGTAAAATCGCTAAACACTGGCAGTTCTGTCCGAGGTTCGAATCGTGCGAATGGGCTGGCTGCATGGGCATTTTCGTGGTTTTCCTCATGTGTAACGTGTGTAATAGAACGCAGTTCCCCTTAGAAAGACCTCCACGAAGGCATCCCTCCTCTTAGGCAGATTGCCCTAGTGTGCTCTGCCTTATTCTAAATAACCCAATAAAAGAGAAGTGTGTTGTTTAATAGTGCGTAAATTGATTCATTTTATCTGGGTAGTATCATTTACAGTGCCTCACAAAAGTGATGGGACACTTGTGCTTTACAAAAGGGAACGGTAATAAAATAAATTAAAAAAAATGTAAAAAATTTTTGTGGGTCTGTTTCATACTTACATTTAGTAACAATTATTACATAGTATACATTTTCTCAAAATATTAAAATATTAATTTAATAAAAATACGATTGTTTAGAACGGAGCAAAAAAGGGCTCACATAAGTGCTGGGACACCATTAGACTATGCAACAAAAATCGTCTGAAGTAAGCAATAAAAATATTTTTGGGAGTTTTTAGTTTTACTCAAAAGCAATTGGCAATAATTTATAAAATCGTCTGCATTATTTCTCTCCAGTTTTTTTTTTTGGAATTTTTGTGTTTTTTAGCTCTGTGCAGCCATGAATGCTAAACGAATAGAAACTTTGCCTGAAATTCGAAAATTAGTTATTAATTTGCATATTGAACGTGGAAAATCTATTAGAGAAATTGCTGAAACAGTTAACTTGAGTCATTCAACAGTTTTCAGTATCATTAAACGATATAAAAAGAATCATATGATTCAGGATAAAAGAAGACCTGGCCGACCATCAAAGCTATCCGATGGAATAAAGCGAATTATCGTTCGAAATATTAAAAAAATCCAAAAATGAGTGCTCCTAAAGTTGCTGCTGATTTACAAGCATTATATGGAGTAATTTTTAATCCTGAGACTATTAGAAGATTAATTCGATCTACTGGATATCAAGGTAGAGCAGCCAGGAAAAAAATTTTCGTGAGAGGAATAGAAAACTCAGACTGGCTTTCGCAAAATCCAACATAAATAAGAATTTTGATAGCTGATTACTGGAATGAAGTTAGTTATATTTGCTGATGAGAGTAAATTTAATATATTTGGTTCTGACCGTAGAATCTCGGTGTGGAGAAAACCCAGGGAAGAATTTCGCAAAGAGAACTTGGTGCCAATAGTAAAACATGGTGGAGGAGTTATGGTATGGGGGTGTATGTCGCCCTCTGGAGTTGGCAATCTTGTTTTTATTGACAGTATAATGGGTCAGTACAAGTATATTGGCATATTAAATCAAAATTTGAAATCTTCAGCACGAAAATTGAACCTTCATAACGATTTTAAATTCTACCAGGACAATGCACACTGCTTTGAACGTTAGACTCTGGCTGCTGTATAACTGTCCTGAAATAATAATAACACCACCACAATCTCCAGACTTAAATCCCATTGAGAATATTTGGCAAGAATTGGAATCAAGAATTCGCAAACACACCATTTCTTCAAAACAACAATTAAAATCGATGCTTCAAGAAGAATGGGTAAAGTCACTCCAGAAATCACGAAAAAATGAGTCGAATCCATCCCAAGAAGATTAAATCATGTTTTAAAAGTAAAAGGAAATCCAACAAAATATTAAAACCTTTTAAAAAGTAAAATTTTTGGATAAATATTTGATGGAAAAGTAAGTGTCCCATCACTTATGTGAGCCATTTTTTGCTCCATTCTAAACAATTGTATTTTTATTAAATTAATATTTTAATATTTTGAGAAAATGTATGTTATGAAATAATTGTTACTAAATTTAAGTATGAAACACACCCACAAAAAATTTTTGCATGATTTTTTAATTTATTTTACTACAGTTTCCTTTTGTAAAGCACAAGTATCCCATCACTTTTGTGAGACGCTGTATCTTTTCCAGTGAGTGTTATTTTATATTAAGGCTATCATAAATAAAGGTTTCTAATGAGATATAAAAAAAGTCGATTGCAAAATTTTTAAGTTATATTTTTAATCGCCTACCTTCAAAGTGAAAATCTGATCTTTCTATCTTTCTGAACCCAATCATCATTGGGTGTTTAGGTTACTATGAGTTGAGTTAATATCATGGCTTTTGACCTATCGTCGCGAACGACCAAATGTTTCATGCTGAAAACAGTCTACGTTCGCAAAAACACGAAGGCAAAACATGTTGCAGTGGATGATTTTTCTTTAATATAAACAAATCTTTCACTTCTGTCCCACGATCACCTGCCCCTTTTTGTTTTACGAATCGTTTTCTGGCGCCTGAATACTTGTAAAGTAAACATAGAATATATTTACAGCTGCCATGGGAAGAATTCTGTCTTCTCAGTCACCTTTAACCTTGGATGCAGGAACCAGCCAGGGTCTAAGTCCTGGTTGCTGAATTGGTGACTCCTGTAATTGCTGAATTGCTTATTCCTGCTCATCGCATACTCAGGGTGTAACTCAGATCGATTTGTTTGCGTGGTGGAAATTTTCTTCTCACCCATTCCTTTCAGTCGCATTTCAGAATCGAATTGTTATATCCGCGCAGATGGGTAGTTTAGTTCAGGGTTCTGCAAACTATGGCCCGAGGGCCGAATCTCCCCTGCGATTACTAATGATCCGGCCCGCCGGGGATTTATTTAAAATAATTTTATAAAATTTAAACTAACAAATAACATACTCATTAACTATTTTATATAGCATCGAATCTAAAAATACGCATACGTTGCCTATCATGCACGTTCTTTGTAAGACATATTATAAACATCATACAACCGTTTCTAAATTCGCAATGAGTGAAATATAGTAACACTCTATATAGAAAGTCACATGACTTCCTCATATGTCCTATTAAATTACGCAGATGTTTTGCAGGACTTCATTTAAATTTGCTTCCTCGAATTTTATTTTATTTGTTCGAATTTCATAGAGATATATTTCTCATTCATTCAGTTCAGTTCTCACTTTGCGGCAAGGCAAAAATACAAAGAAACTTACAACATCTTCAAACAAAACCAGAGTTTAAAATGTGAACAAATGGCGGCTTCGTTAGGCTTAGTAGCACTTAAACAACGTTTAAATTGTTGGTAATTCTATAACTATTGCATGCAGATTAACTCAAGTCATACAAACCTTAACCGAAACATAAGAACAACTTAATTCAGCCACTTTTAAAGCAAAAATGCACAATTTACAAACTTATAAGATTAAAAAAATTGAGCTCAGCCGGGTAATAGAGTGGGTATAGATTATAATTTTGACGCAGCAACTATAAAGTGCACAACTACATGTTGTAGTAGTTCCATATATACAATTTCAACGTTTTGAAGCTACTCTTTTTTAAGTTATGATACGTACATATATGCGTAGGTACGTAAGTACAGACGTCCCGAAAAAAATCTCTTCTGAATCCATTTTAAAACCATTGTACAATCCGTTTTCGAAAAAACAGTCCTTTGTTCTTGCGCAAGATAAAATGCATTATAAAAATCAAAACATTATCCGTACGCACAAATGTCACGCAAGTAAAAACCGTTCAATGTTCATCATAATTCCATCGAAGTGGTATAAAAAATTAACTCGATCTTTGTCCTCGATGGCCCTTGTGAAATACCCAATGTGGCCTGCGGGCTGCAAGGTATGCAAATGTAACTTTGAAGTAGATTAACACGATAATTATTTCCAATCCATTGGATTTAAAAAAATTTTTTTAAGTTTTTAAAAAAATCCGAAAATTTTCACATTTTATCCTACGCTCAAAAGGGCGTCTTTTTCACGTTTTGTGTGTTACCTTTATCGATTAAATATCATGTTCTTCGCACTTGAAAACTCTTAAAATCCAATTCAACAACAATATCACAAAATACTTAAAAACAGCATATGTTTAGAATTTCCCATACACAGTCTCGCACGTTGGAGATAAAAGTGTTTCTTTCGGTACAGTGTTGCCATTGATCGCCTTGAAGTCACTGAGTTTGTTCATCAAAAATTCGTTAAAGTTTTACAAAATTTTAAATGTGTAATAAAACAAAATAGACATTCAAAGTTCAGGCTTCCAAGTGCTCATGTTCCTTTGGAGGGCTATGTTATTCAAAATTTGATGGCTTTAGATACCGTTGGTTCTTCACAAAGCGAGAACCAATCATGTAGAATGTTCATTATTTAGTTTCTTTTTACATAATACATGGCGACAAAATTTGGTGGTGACAGTTGAAAACTCAATCGACGCAAAATGCCATTTTGAAATTAATAGCCCATCTGGGCTAGTGCCCTTTGGGCTAAAAATGTGTTAATCTCTGAAATCAAGCACATTTAAAGAGAGAAAATTAAAAAAAAGAAACCGAAAGGTTCGGATTTTAACGATTCCTCAGATGGAAATGATTACTCATATTTTAAAGTTTAATATGATTTATCAATAGGCATTATGGATAGAGATGACCCAGGTAGAAATATAAAATATTTTATAGGATATTAAGATGATTATGCATAGACTAACATGGGAACGTTATACTGCATATTTAAAAAGTGAAAAAATATGTAAATCTAGAATAAGTAATTCTTATAAAAATACTGAATGTTTTTAATCAGATATATTATGAATGAAATGCATGTTTATTTAAATCAGGCGGATTAAAAAGGTATTTTTAAGAAATGCATCTATTTCTTTTAAATATTTTAGTTTGTTAATGAATAACAGATATATTAAATATGAAATAATTAATAACCGTATGTTTTGGAACAGACTCGAATTAAAGAGAAGTGACATAAAAATGCGTTTCGAGACCAATAGCCCTTTTTTTGGGGGGAGGGACATTTAATACATACACAGGACATTTAATTCGACACAGGACATTTAATAATTAAAAATTCAACTATTATTTAAAAAACTTTTTTTGTAGGTAAATACTGTGTAAGGTTTTAGTTTAAACTAACAAAGTTTTATTTTAATTTGCCTTTTTCTATCTGTTCTTATTTCAACTTCCCGTTAGAATAAGCGCGCGTTTCAGCTTTATGCTAATTTGAAGTGGAGCCAAGTTTCTATTTAAGCGATAGGTAGGAACGAGAGCTTTTAGTCTCAGATCACGGCTGCTCTGTTCGACGTTCGCCTGACCAGCTAGTATTTAAATTCTAAGCCTTAGCGCTGTTACTCTATTACTTATTGAATTAAATCTAAGCGCGTTAGTATTAGTTAAATCTTTCTACGCACCCTTTAGCATAGAGGCCAACCTCGCGTTCATAGCTCTGTGAGCAACGACTACTTAATTTCTATTTAATTTTAGTTTAAATAATTTGATTGTCCAGTTTAGACCCAAGTGCGGTCATTATTTTCTGTATCCCTCCCGAGTTGGGAAGTGGCTGTATATAATTGTGGTTTAATAAAAGAGGATTTTAAATCCTTCTTAAGTGCAGTTCTTCCACCACTCAACCACAGTTTTCTACCACAGAACATAGCTGCATTCAGCTCCCTGTTCAAGATCAGGATTTAAGGAGTTCACGAATATGTTTGCCAAGAGTATGCACCGAACACTCAGTCCTGACAACTGTACTAAATATATTAGATGGATGAAATTAAATAAAATGAATAAAGGAATTAGAAATTTTCTATATTTTGTATATAGGGCCCACCAGCGGCCGAGCGGTAAAGTCGCAGAACGCTGGTAATGCTGGTAGTTCGATCCGACGCTTAAATCGCCCGAACGGGCTGGCTGCTCGGGAGCTTTCGTGGTTTTCTCCATGTGTAGCGTGTATACGAGCCAGTTTTCCTTAGAAAGTCCTCCACGAAAGCATCCATCCCCATAGGCAGATAGCCCTCGATGCTTTGCCAAAATCACATAACACAATATTTTGTACATTTAAATATTCTGTTGTTTTAATTATCTCGTCGTTTGAAAATTAAGGTTAAAAGAGTCTTGGAACATTGCGATCACAGATATGATAAAAAACCAATTCTGATAGGCTTTTCTTGTAAAAAGTTGGAAGAAGAATTTTAAACCTTGAAAAGAAAAGGTTCCAGTTTTTCTTTGTTAAAATGGGTCGAAAAAATTCTATTTTTAGTTCAAAAGGGCTTTGTCCCTGAAGAATTATTGTTTTCGTTTTGCGATTTTGCGTCAGAAACATTGAATGTCGGTTCACTTTTCAAACCGTTGCCACCAAATATTGCAACCCTGTATTATATTTAAAGAAATTAAAATAATGAAGAATGTGTATAAATATATCTAAGTTTCTCGCATTGTGATAAAACGACGGATCCTAGATCATCTGGAATATGGGAAAACAAATTCCAAATTTCAAATTTGGAATTTCTTTTATTATCGATTTCATATTTTGTAAAACTTTAACGAATTTTTGATTAACAAACTTAAGGATTTCAAAGCGAGCAATGGCAATGCTGTACAGGAAAAACATTTTTATCTCCAGTGCGTGAGAGTGTGTATAAGAAATTCTAAATATATTCTCAGTTTAAAATTATTTTGCGATATTGTTCTTTAAATGAATTTTACGGCTTAAGTGCGAAGAACATGATATTTAATAAATAAAGGTAACACACAAAATGTTAAAAAAACGCCTCTTTGGACGTAATTTAAAATCCGAAAGCTTTCAGATTTTCTTTCTTTCTTTCCCCCCTTTTTTCTTTCTTTTGACGTGAAAAAACTTATAATTTCTTTTTCGAACCGAGGAAAATCCCAGAGGAAAATAAGTGTAACGTAAGTATACATGAAATCTACTATTCAAAATATTATTTCGAATTACTGCAGAAACAAATTTGTTTAAAAAGAAAGTGCGAACAAAACGCCCAAGGCATTTCAGTTGTAAGGTTTTAGTTAAACTAACAAAGTTTCATTTTAATTTAAATCTTTGTATCTCTTCTCAGTTTCAACTTCTCGTCAGAAGAAGCGCGCGTTTTCAGCTTATGCTAATTTGAAGTAGAGCCAAGTACTATTTAAACCGGAGGTAGAAACCTCTGAGTGTGAGAGAGCTTTTAGTCTCAGATCACGGTCATTCTGTTCGACGTTCGCCTGACCAGCTAGCAGCAAAAATTATAAGCCATAGTGCTTACTACGTGATTGCATATTGAAATAAATTAAAGTGCGCTAGTATTAGTATTTCTTGCTACGCACCAGTTAGTGAGAGGCCAACTCCGCGATTAGCTCTGTGAGCAAAGTTTAATTAAATTTCTATTTAGTTTTAGTATAAATTTATCTGATTGTTAATTTAGGCCCAAGTGTGGTCTTTCTGTATCCTTCCCGAGTTGGGAAGTGTAAATAATATTGATTTAATAAAAGAGGATTTTAATTCCCTTCCAAGTGCAGTTATTATACCACGTCTATCATAGTATCTACACCAGCACATAGCTGATTTCAGCTCCCTGTTCCAGATCAGGACTTTAGGACTTTAAGGAGTTACTTAAAGATTTTTGCCAAGCACATGCACAGAACACTCACTCCTGACACAGTAGCCAAGAAAGATGGATCGTTAAAAATAGTATTAGTAATCCTTAAATCCACAGCAGTAAGACTGCCTGGAAAAGCTCAGCGAATATTTAGAAAATCTGCTAATCAAGAAACCGTTGGGCATATTTTAAGAAAGTATAATTTCCATCGGCAAATAGCTTGAAATAAATCATTCCTCAGTGAAGTGAATTGAAAGGCAAATTTACACTTCATTAAGATTTGTTTTAAAAACCTTCAAGGTACTTCGTATTCAGTAAGATTGTAGGATTTTATGCTAAAATTAACCAGTTATGATTTGAAATTCTACTATTACTTCTTCTCTCTGTAGTCCTCACTAAAATGCAGATTAATTATTGATTATTTAAGTCGATGCTCTGAATGTTTTAGAATTATTGCTCGTTTCTGTTACGTATTAAGATTTGTTTTAAAAACCTTCAAGGTACTTCGTATTCAGTAAGATTGTAGGATTTTATGCTAAAATTAACCAGTTATGATTTGAAATTCTACTATTACTTCTTCTCTCTGTAGTCCTCACTAAAATGCAGATTAATTATTGATTATTTAAGTCGATGCTCTGAATGTTTTAGAATTATTGCTCGTTTCTGTTACGTATTATCGGTCAACTCTGCCAAAATTTATTACGGCTTTAGACATTTTGCTAGTCGATTTTAAAAGCGCGCCGTTAATTGAGTGAGCTTAAGTTGTAAGGATTTTAAGCTTTATTAGCGTTTCTTTTATTTTAAAACTTTGCTATCCTCTCTTACTTTCCATTTCCGTCCAGCGCTAGCAGAATTGTTTATGCAAATGAGGTGGGAAACTAGTATTTAAGATATGGCTTTTAGCAGGGAGAGAGTGAAACTTCTCGCTGCCTTACCACGCGCGTGCTTTACTGTCACGCCTTTCAGGCCAGAACTAATTCTCGCTGATATTTGGAGACGTTTTAAGGTAGTTCTTCCGCCTTCTTCGCATGCCGTCGTGTTGTAGAGGTCAGCAGGTTCGACGGGTGACAGAGAGGTCCGTGGTTCGATTTCCGGCGAAGGCGTTGCTCATTTTTCATGTTTTCAGCTCGAAATAACCTGATGACTCTGCAACGTATTGTAGTTTTTGCATTCCGGTCACTACGTACATAGTGTTAAAAGGCCAGTCTTTCGGTTACTACTCTCTGTAAAGCATCAAAGTTTAGTTTTTATTTAGTTTGTAAGGTTTTAGTTAAACTAACAAAGTTTTATTTTAATTTAAATCTTTCTAT
>KK112331.1:10998-36813 GCA_000611955.2 Stegodyphus mimosarum
TATATATATTAATTATTATTGTTTGCTGCGAAAGTAATTAAATAATCAAGAGGTAATAATTAAATCCATAAGGGTGGCAAATTATCTGAGAAGAAGAATATAAATCGAAATTGAAACAAAAACGAAACAAAATACATAATATAATATTGTTACGGATTTTGTATTTATTTAGAACTGTAATTAAAATTGTTTTATTTTCCAGTGCAACGCAGTGCGTGACGAATTTGAAGAGAAAACTACGCCAGAAAAGTTAAAATACAAGAGCGCGTGCATTTAATTATTTAATAAATAAATATCTCGTAATTGTTTATGCTATCCAGTAAAATCGGGAAAATACGAAAAAGTTCTGGTGATAATTAAAAAGCTCAAAAAAGCCAAATTAAAAACATCTCAGCTAAGTTGTTCTTTTAAGGGAAGTGTATTGTTTACTCAGTGCTGTTATTGACGGTAGCGACGGTGAAATCGAATTAACTTTCTCTGTATTTTGAATTTGAGATCGGCTTACATTCTAGTAATTTAAAAAATATAACTGCTGTGAGATATTGTGATACTATACGAACATCTCTAAGGAAATATTTCAACATTTTGTTTTATTTCTTGTGAAAAAAATAAATGTTATTAACTTTTTATCGACTTGTGCATTCATTCAATCCATTACGAACCCGTACGTATGCAACAATATATTATCATATCATTACTAGTATATTGCATTATTTATTTATGCTATTTGTTATGGTGCTTGGTTTTTGCTTCAATTTTGATTTATATTCTTCTTTTTAGTTTGCACAATTATTCATTTAATTATTATTACTTTATTATATATATATATATATATATATACACGAAAATTCACATTTCGAAGCTCAAGAGCTGAAAGGAAAGTGCACATTAAATACTTTCTTCCTTTCAACACACAATCGAGAGAGAGACTTGGCTGAGAGGATAAAACAACAGAACCCGGATACTAATCCCGCCTGAATTGGGACAAAGGTTTTATCGCAATTGTTGCCAAGTATAACACAAATACAAAGCAGTTCCCTGGGAAATTCTCAATGAAAGAGCCATGCTGTCTAAAGTCGATAATCCTAGAGCACTTTCATACAATTAGCACTATGCACCTGAGGCGACACAAAGTCGAAATATTTTTGTTCCCCGGTTTGTACTGAAACTATGATTTTCCACTTCTTAAAACATCCATATTTACTCACATTCCATTAAACCAGGGTTACGGTGTTAAAAACCAAACAGAGTTGAGAGTTCGATGTAGGGTTCAATTTCGGGGCATATTCAGCGGATTTTGCATTGTCACAGCAGTACCGATGATGATGCATAATATCTATTCTCCGTAGCAGCATTTACAGGGTGCAAGAGGTTAACGATTCTAACCTAGTTTCAGGACTACAGCAGAGTTCTAACTATCTGGCCCCTCATTATCCATAATTTTAGAGCTTGCTGTTCTTTGTAGGTGTAATAAAAATAAGCTTATTGCTAATTAATTTCTATGTTGTATAATTTTTTCAATGATTTAAATATAACTGCAACTTTAAAGATAAATTACTATAAATTTATTAGCCCACAGGGGCGTTAACCTAGAAGGACTACCAGACAAGAAACGGCATTTTTCAGTCAAATAAACAGCTACATCACTTTTCAAATTGTTGCCAGCAAATATTAGAGACCTGCATTATGTTTAAAGAAATTAAATAATGAAGAATCTGCATGAATGTAGGTATGTTTCTCGCATTGTGAAAATACGATACCTAGAGCCACCAAATTCTGAATAACGCAGTCCTCCACCCCAATATGGGCACCTGGATGACGGAATCTTGAACTTCGAATTTATTTTATTGTCTATTTCATATTTTTTAAACTTTAACGAATTTTTGATTAAGAAACTCAGTGATGTCAATGCGAGCAGTGATAACACACTGTATGGAATAAAATATTTTTACCTCCAGTGCGAGAGGCTGTCTATCGGAAATTCTAAAAATATGCTTCTTTTTAAATATTTTTAGCCCAAATCCGTAAATGAAAAAAACGCTAGTTTGGGCATAATATAAAATCTGAAAGCTTTAAGGTGTTTTTTTTTTTAATTGTAGTTTCAATGTTAGTCCAAAGGGGCAATTTGCCCTGAAGGACTATTAATTCGTTTCGGCATTTTGCATTGAAAACTATAAACAGCGAATCAAATTAACGCCTCCAAACATTAAAGCCCTATATTATATATAAAGAAATTAAATAATGAAGAATCTGCATGAATGTATTATGTATGTTTCGCGCACTGTGATAAAACGACGGTACCTAGAGCTATCAAAATTCGAATAACGTAATCTTTCATAGAATATGGGCATATGGAAGACCTAATTTGGAATTTGTTTTATTATCGATTTCATATTTTGTAACACTCCAACGAATTTTCGATTCACAAACTCAACGATTTCAAAGCGAGCAATGGCAACACTGCACGGGGGGAGGGAATTATCTTTACTGCACGAGACTCTGTATCGGAAATTCTAAAGATATGCTCATTTTAAAATTATTTTGTAATATTGCTGTTCAACTAAATTTTATGGTTTGAGCGCGAAGAACATGATATTTAATAAATAAAGGTAACACACCAAACATTAAAAAGACTCCCCTTTGGCTGTAATTTAAAATCTGAAACCTTTCAGATTTTTGTTTTTCCTTTTCTTTTCTTTTTTAATTTATTATTTTAGGTCCAAAAAAATATGTTGGTTAATTTTAGTTTAATAGCAGTGTGTCTGTCTGCAACCCGTTCTGTTTTAATATGATAAAAAAAATAATGTTTTGCTCTAATTAATAATGCAAAAATTAAAAAAACATGATTATTTGTTTAATTATACCTAAGCCATCAAATATTTTTTTAATGTGAAATGGAATCGGATTGTAATTTTAACCAAATAAGAAATAATTTCAATAAATTTCATTGAACAAAGAAAATTAAAATATTATAATTTTGTGTAAATAAAAACATACAATCTTTGTCGAAATAGAATAAATAAAAAGGAAATCAAAATTCCCTGCCGCAAGCTGAATGAATCTTAAAAATTGTAATTCTAACATTTCTTTAAAAACAATATACGTAATAAACATACTAAAATATAATAGAACTCCCAAGCCTAAACTACCAAATTTATTTACAAAAAAAGAAAATCTGGAAGGTTTAAGATTTTAAATTACGTCCAAAGGAGAGTTTTATTATAAATTTTTATGTTACCATTATTTATTAAATACTAGCTGTACCCGCCCGGCGTTGCCCGTGCATTTAGAAAATGCAGATAAGTGAATAGCGCAGGAATAGTAGTGTAGGACATGTAGACTGTCTCTCTCTCTTCCCCCCCCCACACACACAACATTCCCCGTCGATAAAAAGGAACAATATATCCTAACCATGAGCCATCTGTTAAAAAATTAGTTTAAATGAGAACAGACCTCATATTAGCACATGCTAGGAAACCGTAGTCATGTGGTTATAATCATTGGTCTGAAGTTTAAAGAAAAGTAAAACATAAAAAATTCAAAATCAAAGATAGGAAAGAGTTGAAAGGGAAAGATAGAGAGTACAGTACAGAAAAAATAAAAAGTAACGAAAACATGGATGAAATAAAACATCCTGCTTACAGGAAATTTGGAGTTGAGAACCAATTAAATTTTTAATTTAAGTGTAAGTTAAACTTAGATGACAATGAATTAGAAGAGGAGAGTGTTTGTGTATGTTTGTGGAGCTCGGGCTGGGGTCGCAAGGGCCCCTGACCGATTAATGTCTGTTGGTACTGCAGCACTGGGAAGCAGCACCATTCGGATTATTGCTCATGCTCTCAAGAGAGCACTAAACAATAACATCATCATTTAAAGCATGACAGTCAGAGTTAGTTTGGGAGAGTGGAGAGTGGCAATAATTTTTCTTTAGATTGTCCTTTTCGTTAGAGAGCCTCGGGATAAACTATATTTAATGTTCTTCCATTCGGAGCTAAGATGTGTAGATTATCGGCATTACCAACTCTTGAACAACCCACGTACAGTTGACCATGGGAGAAACACGGCTTACGGAGGTCGAGCCCTACAACTTTGAGAGATTGTCCTTGTGCCTTATTAATGCTCATCGCGAAACTCAAACGAACAGGGAATTGTAGACGCTTAAACTGAAACGGGAGATCGGAAGGGATTATAGGAATTCTTGAAATAAACACATCTTCGCCTGCAGCATGTCCGGTCATGATGGTGGAATTGTTATAAATCGATTTAATAAGTTGAAAATAAATGATAGCAACAAATCACAATAATAGCAACACAATAATGCCAAATTAAGAAACAAAAACTGAAGAACAAAAACTTTATAAAAAATAATTTTTTTAAAATTTTTCTAATTCAAAAATCGAAAATCGGGCTTCGAGGTCTGGTGGCCAGCCCCTTTGTGCTTCCGTGTAAAAAATTCCAGGTCCCTGCGTGCGATAGATTTGGCTGGAGAACTCGGTCAGACAAATGGACAGACAGACAGACAGACACATCACACTTGCTTTTATTATGTAAGATCATGTTCTTCGCACATAAACCATAAAATTCAGTTCAAGACCAATATCGCAAAATAATTTAAAATTGAGCATATCTTTAGAATTTCCGATAGACAGTCTCACGTGTTGGAGATAAAAATGTTTTTTCTGTACAACGTTGCCATGGCTAGCTTTGAAATCCTTGAGTATGTTAATAAAAAATTCGTTGAGTTTTACAACATATGAAATCGATAATAAAACAAATTCCGAATTTCAAATTTGGGCTTCCAGATGCCCATATTCGCAGCAGTAGGATTTGCAGTGGGATCATTCAAAATTCGATGGCTCTAGATACCGTTGTTTTATCACAATGCGAGAAACATATTGTTACGAAAAATTCGGCGGTTGCGCCTGTATGTAAACTTTCCGGCATAGCACTAGGGTTGCCATAAAACAGTGTATGGTAGGGTTGCCAGATTGGCGACTTTATCGCCCATTTGGCGACCAAATAGGCGATATCCCATGGTCCAATCGGGAAGCTTCTAGAATAACTTCCTGTCGAGATATTTCTCGAAACGTGTCGAACTTAAAGAAAAGCTATATAAACCCTTGCGTTTCTGAGAGCAAGCAGATTGTGAAGTTGTTGTTGAGCAGAGTGTGATTAAGTGTGAGGTTGTGAGAATAGCTGCTCACTGCGAGTGCTAAGCTACGCGAGAGTTCTGTGAACGGAAAGCGATCGAGATAGTGCTTTGCCGTGAAGCTACCTTTACAGTATAGCTTGACAGTGTATTGGTGATTGTTCCACGGTGTTTATTATAAGTTTAGTGTTGCCGTGAAGCTACCTTTACAGTTACAGCCTGAAGCTGTGTTGCTGATTGTTTCAGCGTATTTATTGTAGATTTTCGACGCTTTTAAAGGTAATTTTGGAACTGTGCTGTAAATAGTGATTCTTGTAAATAAATTGTGCTTTTTATTGTTCTGCATCGTGTTTTCATCGGATACTCTCAAATCCACGAACCCGTATAATGCAACAATATATACATTTATGCAGATTTTTCATTATTTAATTTCTTCAAATATAATACAGAGTGATAATATTTGGCGGCAACAATTTGAAAAGTGAAACGGACATTCAGAGTAATTCGACGCAAAATCGCAAAACGAAAACAATAGTCCCTCAGCGATAAAGCCCCTTTGGACTAAAACTTACTTTCGTCTATAGGATGTTCTAGAATTTCCTTTGCAAAAAACACAAAAAAAAAATTATTACTGTATTTGAAACACTTTAATTTGATCAATTCACAACTTCTGATAGTTTACGAATCTCTTCTGATAGTTTCTATTGATTAGCAGAATGCAATTTATTTTAATTATTTATTTAAAGCACAACGAAGTTCTGATATTCATATTAACTTGAAAATTATGGAAATTTACATTAATGAGAAAATTTAAGACGCTTATAGAAGATAAAACGAAATTTCGTCACTAAAAGAATTCATCATGCTTCTGTAGCATGATATGAACCTGAAATTTAATAAACGGAAGGAATGCGTGTTGCCTAATTTTGCTTAAAAGTTAAAAAATGCAAAAGAAACGATTGTAAAAGATGTAAAAGTGCTTAAATGTCGTGCAGCAACTTCGACCGGATATAGTGCCTCATTTAAGCCGGAAATAATATCATCCTTCAGTTCCGGCAAGGAAAGAACTAAACAATTTTAGGATTGCCTGAGTCACGCCAGTCAGATATTAAAGAATAAATTCATTTTGTGATGATTACAGAGAAATGAAAATTTTCAGCCTTCTTTGAATTACCAACTCTATATAAATATCTAAAACTAACTATTATTGAGTTTTTAAGGTACGAATCAGTTCTGTTTTTTGATTCCCAGCTGTCATTGAGCGGCTAAAACTTCGAACCGTTCATAATTAGTCCAAAAGGGGTTATAAGTCTCGAAATGGGATTTTGCTTTGGTTCACTTTAAACGGCGTATCACTCTTCAACTTGCTGTCTTCAAATATTATCGCGCTGCATTATTTTAAAGAAATTACGAATAAAGAATCTGCTTGTATACATTTATGTTCCTTGCATAATGAAAAAACGATGGTATCTACAGTTATCAAATTTTGAATAACGTAGTCCTCCACTCGAACATGTGAACCTAGAAGCCCGAATTTTGATTTTCGAATTTTTTTTATTATTTATTTCATATTTTATAAAACTTTAATGACTATGATTAACATCAGATTCAAAGTTTTGAAAGCGAGCAGTGGCAATACTTTTCGAAATAAAACATTTTTATCTCCAGCGCGTAACACTGTTGCCATTCATAAAAATGTATGATATTTATATTTTAATTTTAATTAACAAACTCGGCCTCTGAAAGCAATGTATTGCCGCGGCCAAAAATAAAACACTTTTATCTTTCAAACGCCAGCGTATTGCCATCCAATAAAGCCTAAAATGCTTTCAAATTAATTTAGAAGGTAATCGAGTAATCAACTAAGCGATTTAAAAGCAATAAACATAGTTCTTAAGAATACTTTTTACTACTTGTTAATGTGATTAATTTAAATAAACATGTACTAGAATCATGAGATGTCTAATTAAAAATATGGAATATTTTTATGAAATGACTTTAATTGGACTCATTAAATCAGTATGTACTTTTTCTTTTTTGTGATAACTATTTTAGGTGGTTGGTCGCGCGAATGGCTAGCTTTTAAAGGAATAATAAAGCAAATATAAAAATACATCTGACAACCTCTAACACTCTATCAGGAATTCTAAAAGATATGCTGTTATTAATATTTTGTGATTTTGCTGTTGGATTTTATGCGGCATAAGTGCGAAAAGCGTTATGTTTAATAAGTAAAGTTAACACGTAAAAAGTTAATAAAAAAAACAAAAAAAATTTCTTAGCCATCTTACTAAGAAAACTGAATATTGATATGATAACCTGAGAAAAGACTGAAAAAAAAAATGTGCAAATGCATGCGAACACTTAACACTACATCAGGAATTCTAAACATATGCTGCTATGCAGCTTATAAAAATTTTGTGAGTTTATTGTTGAATTGTACATGGCGTAACTGCGAACAAAACGATGCTAAATGCAGCTGAAAAGACAATAAAAAAAAAAGAGGTAGCAGAGCTGAGTGTGAAAGCGGATGTAAAGCAGTAAAAGCTTAAAAAATCTTAACAAACCCTTTTTGGCGATAATTAAAAACTTGAAACCTTTTTGATTTTTCCTTTTCTTTCTTTTTTTTCTTTTTAGTCCAAACAGGCAATTTCCCCAGAAGGACTACTCATGCTGCTACTCATTTCGTTTTGGCATTTTGCGTTGATTCATTATAAATGTCGGTTCACTTTTCAAATTGTTGCCACCAACTATTAGAGTCCTGTATTATATTTAAAGAAATTAAATAATGAAGAGTCTGCATAAATGTTTGTATGTTTCTCGCATTGTGATAAAACAAGGGTACCTAGAGCCATCCAATTTTGAATAGCGTACGTCTCCACCCGAATATGGGCATCTGGAAGCCCAACTTTGGAATTTGTTTTATTATCTACTTCATATTTTGTAACGCATTTATGAGTTTTTGATTAGGAAACTCAACGACTTCAAAGGGAGCAATGGCACCACTGAGCAAAATTTCATCCTCAGCGTGTGAGACTGTGTATCGGCAATTCTAAGATAAGCACCTTTACATATTTTGCGATATTGCTGTTTAATTGAATTTTATGATTTAAGTGCGAACATGATATTTAATAAATAAAACTAACACACAAAACGTTTAAAAAAAAAAAAAAAACCGCCCCTTTGGGCGTAATATAAAATTCGAAAGCTTTCAGATTTTTTTATTTCTTTCTTTTCTTTTTTTAACTGTAAGTTTAGTTGTTGGGACTAAATAGGTCGGCTGCTCATATATTTCATGCCTTTCCATATAAATTACTTATATATTAGACAGCGTTTTAAAGAATTCTAAAGGGACCCTTCCCTTAGCCACACAGCCGGCAGCTTTCATAATATTTATGTTAAAGATTATTATTAAGAGGTTCATGGATACGTCAGTTTTCAATGATGAGGAGATGTTCTAATTGTCAAGACTTGGGAATATCTCAGGATACTTACGTGAAGTTATATCTGCGTATTCATACCCCCCTTTCAGTTAATTTAAAAGTCACCTTTTCGGTGGTTCAGAAGTTATCGTAGCCCAAAAAATTCTTAAAAGATATAGAAATAAGCTGTTGGCTCGCGCTAAACAGGAACAGATAGTAATGTATTGATTCCAACAGCAATCCCAAACATTAACATGAATTACTGAGTGAATTCAAATCGAAGTTTCGCTTCTCGTGGAATGCTTTGAAGTAAAGCGAGAATTTCATTTGTTGTCTCTTAAAGCTGCACGTCCTAATACAGCATCACTATAATATTGTTACGAATTTTGTATATATGTAAATAATTTTAGTGAAATTATATGTGAAATTGTAGTATTTTTTGTATAATGTGATCTGAAATGCTTGAAAAAGCGAAGCTCTGCCGGAAAAATAAGGTTACAGAGGCAAGTCTATTTAACATCGAAGTAAATGGCTATCTCGCTAAATTGGCGAAGTATTACCACGCGGGCGATGGTTTTTGGCGACTTTAATTTGGAGAGAAATTGTCAAGTTTTTGGAGTTCATTTGGCGACATTTTGGTCCAGTCCCTGTATAACTGGAATTCATCCCTATAGGTAACTGTAATCGTATATTGTGCTTTGTGATACTAAGAAGAGCTGTACGGGTACATCTATGGAAAGTTCCAGAACTGTATTTCTTTTGGAAAAATAAAGTATATCAAGCTGTCATCAGCTCTGCGTGTATTCAATCCATTACGAACCCGTACGCACGCAACAATATTTTTTCACTGGATTTCATTTTTGATTTCATTTTCTGTTATTTAGGCTGAAACTTGGAAATTCCTTACTTTCAAACGTACAAAAGGGAGAAAATATTCTATAAAAGTATAATATACCGTAAAGAACGTTTTATTATTAGTCATTTAATATCTTACAGTGCGCAATTCTAACCTTAGGTATTTACTTATATATATATACATCCACACATACATGCATATTATACATATATTTCTGAATCCGGTCCTGATAACAGAACAGTACCTGATTTTCTCTATTGGTAAACTTAAATCTGTACTTAACTATTATACTGTCGTCCAAAGGCGGCCGAGCGGTAAATTCGCTGAACACTGGTAGTTCGGTCTGAGGCTCGAATCCCGCGAACGGGCTGGCTACACCAGCGTTTTCGTAGTTTTCCCTATATGTAACGTGTATAGGTTAGGTTATTCAATTACAGCAAAGTACACGAGGGCTATCTGCCTAAAGGAAGGGATGCCTTCGTGGAGGACTTTCTAAGAGAAACTGGCTCGTATACACGTTACACATGAGGCAAACCACGAAAACGCCCATGCAGCCAGCCCGTTCGTGGGATTCGAACCTTGGACCGAACTACCAGTGTTCAGCGTCTTTACCGCTTGGCCGCTGGTGGGCACGTGTATAGGAGCCGGTTTACCTTAGAAATACCTTGTTCCGAAAAATTCTAAAATGACTCTACAGTGACTAAAAAGGTGATGGACGATAATTCGTTACCACCAGGATTTGGCGACTAGGGTCCCCTCATCCCAATCCCCTTTAAAAGGCGGAGTAAGATATTTTCTCCCCTCCTTTTCACATGCGTACGTGGTGTACCCGGAAGCATGTTCGACGCGTATTCGAAAGGTCTAGAATTCGAATACTGGCGAGGCATTGTACATTTTTCGCGTTCCTGCATCGCCGTAACCTGACCCTACAAAATAATAGTGGCAGTCTTTAATATAAGAAGCATGAAATTCTTTTTTTATTTGATAACAATTTAGTATTATCTCGTCGATTACCAAACTATAATTGATGCTAAAATATTTTTAGAAGTCTACATCTTAAACAAAAGCGAAAATTCTCAACTTTTGAAGACAGAGAAAACAATAAATCTAACTTAAACATACTCATGCTCCAAGATCCAAAGATTCTTGAAAATCAAAACTGATGTTGATATCCCAGTTTTCAATAAAAAAAAGGTTCACTTATTTTTGTGACTAATACTTTTAAAATATGCGTTTCACAGTGGAACAGAATGAGACATATATAGAAAATATTGATTTTTTTTATGACCATCTGCCCAGCTGAATTACTATATAATATTCAAATAGAGAACGCCTGCTTTTTCTTTTCCATATGAAGTGAGTGTTCTCCGTCCACCTTAAAATGCGCTCTTTTTTCGGTTGTTCTCCTCGTTCTATGCACAATTTACTTCAGAGTTATTTAAAATATGTGAGTTTTATTTTATATTTCCGCTTTGAAATCTAATTTCGATTTTCAGTGGCCCATAAGAAGAAAAAAACTAAGTGTGGAATTAACATACTCGATTTGGTACGCATTCAATACAATTTTAAGCTATGATAAGCTTTGACTCCTTTTTTATATGTTAAAAACAAAGAATTCATCCAAGATATGGATGAAATGCCATGATTTTTTATGTCTCCATCGCGAACACTGGCAAGAGGAAAGAAAAACCTGAAGTGGCACGATTTTTGCTGCCAACGCCTGAAAGCTTGAAGTGGGAAAACTAAAAGGAAACATCACGTGCAGTTTGTGGATAACGATATCGCATGACCATCAGTGCTCAGCAGCAGATTCTTAGCCAACTAAAAAAGTTCGATGAAAAAAGATATAACAATTCTTCTAGATTGAAGTCAAAAATGTATCTGCTCTGGAGGGCAGTAACGTTAAAGCAGTGGTCTCAGATTGGAGGCTCGCAGGCCGCATGCTTCCCCCGAATCAATTTTATGCAAACTGCGAAAACATTTCAAATACGTACTTTTTTGAAAATACGCTGTTGCAAGGATTTTAAGGTATTAGTTATTTGAAGTCCAAGTTTAAATTATTCCACTTCAATTAAAAACAACCATGAATAAAAAAATATAAAAAGAAAAAGCAAATATATATATGGAACTAATTAATTTACAATGTGATATAAATCTTATTAAAAGATTTCAGAATGAAAATTTTATTAACTTTTTTTTGCCGTTTTTGTTAAAAAAAACTTAAATAAAACAAGCTCTGTTGCAAATTTTACTTTCTTGCACGAAGTAAAGGAAGTATTGTAATCGCGAAAATTTTCGGATATCATTTTTCAACGAAAATATCCATTTTGAGCGCTATCGAATGCACTTTACGTGTGTTTTTGCCTGACATCTCTACGTAAGAACGGAATAAAAGACTCTTTTTCCCAAAACAGGTTGCATTAAGGATTTAAAATGGGTTCGAAGAGATTTTTTCGTGACATCTGTACGTACATACATGTATATGTATGTAGTATAACTCAAAAACGAGTAACCTCAGAACGTTGAAATTTTGTATATACGACTGCTAAAACATGTAGTTGTGCACTTCCCTTTTTGGTTCAATCGGTCGTACCAAAAAGTACATAAATATATATATATATACATAAAGAAACTTAATAAGAGTCTCATAGGTTGGTAAATTGTGCATTTTTTTGCTTTAAAACTGGTTGAATTATGTTGTTCTTATCTTCCAGTTAAGGTTTTTATGCCTTTAGTCAATCTGCATGCAGTAGTTGTAGAATTATCAACAATTTAAAAGTTGTTTAAGTGAGGATAAGTCTAAATTTTTTACCATAGCAGCCATATTTGTTTACATTTAAAACACGGCGGAATAGTGAATTAAGTCAGTTTCTGCACTTTCAGTGTCCTTTTTACCGATAGAGACCAAAAGGAAACTTTTAATTTTGCGTACCGAAAAAATTTGCCTGCTTGCCCGCTGACAGAATTGCTTGTTTTTGCGTAGAAACTCTAATTTTAATTGCAAAAAATGTTTTTTAATTGCTTTAACTGTTTTTGGTGTTTTATATTTTTCTATATTTTTCAATTTTTAGTAAATACGAGTATTTTGAGGTTTTATGTATTTTTGCCTTGCCGCGAAGAGACAACTGAATTAACTGAATGAGAAATATATCTCTAATGAAATTCGAGCAAATAAGTTTAAATGAAATGCAGGAAAAAATGCATATAATTTAATATTCCGTACAAGGAAGTCATGTGGTATACACATGAGATTTTTTACTTTCAGTGTCTTTTTGGAGTGGACAGCTTTTTCACATAGCTGAAAATTAAGAAGAAAAGACCCCAATCAACTGATGAGCATATACAATGCGTTTTTTAAAATTTATTTTTAACAATAAAGGTTTTGATTTAAAAAAAAGAAAGAAAAAAAATCAATTCAGTTCCTGTCTGAATCACCTAGTACACAGATTAATAAAAATAGGTATCAGTACTGCTGGATTTACTCAAAAATAAGATCTCCTCAAATATAATACCCCCTTACATTTTAAGATAAATTTTTAAGAACTAAAAATATAGATGAATATTTGACGACAGCATGGTGATTCGAATTCATCTATTTATCATTAAAGGTACGCTACCTAATTCAATATAATGTTTTACTATAATATATAAAGTAAAATTAGGAAAAATTACAGATACATTACTACCTATTTGTTTTCAGGATCCATCTAACCAGTATTACAGATGCAGGCCTAAATTTAAATCGCAGAACGACACGTGGCTGTTATAGTCAGCGGTAGTTTTATATACACTGAAACCTGCTTTTGTGAGAGTTTTTTTTTCCCCCGAGTATATGAAAATTTCAATCAAATATCAATAAAAATAAATAAATAAATAAATAAATAATCAATAAAAAAGGAGCTTCAATCTTGTATATCTGGATACCGAGACATATACAAGCGTCTAGAGAAACAACAGTCGTCGCAAAAACTAATCACCGACTACATGGTAACTGAAAAAAAGTCAACTCTAAACGACTGTATTTTTTATAGCTACTCGGAAGTTTTGTGCGATTTTTTATGTGTTTTTTATGCGGTCCTTACCCACCACACAAAAACAGGTTTGAATGTAGAGTAGTTTTATATATATTATTATAATTAGCAGTTTATATATACGGTAATCACCTGTATAGTTTATTTAGTATTTAAACACAGTAATTATTGTCTAAAATATAATAGTTTAAATTCTTCCTTTCATTTTGCGATTTCATTTATTAAAATGGCCATACATAAGACCCTACCAAATTACAGCAAAAAAAGTGGGCCTTGTTTTCGAGTGAATACAGTATCCCATCTCATTTTTAAAAGCTATACTACTTCTATATTACTTTATGGAACCCTTTTAATGCGAATCTGAATTGTACATTACTAGAAAACTAAAAATTATAAAAGGATATTGAGGATTAAATTATTAGACTACTTCGGAGAACTCCAGAAATTAGTGATTCGACATAATCTCTCCTTCTGAAACATTTCTTTATTTTTTGACGATGATAAATTCGTAAAAAAGTCAAAAGAAGAAAGAAGATACCTCAGATTCTACAGACATAAAATGAAATCAACTACAGTTACACTTGTACAATATTTTTTAGAACATTAACGAACATCAATATTGAACATAATTTCTCTAACACAACCACGTCAACAAAAGACCAAAACTGTCTGGAACAACGGATGGTCGTATGAGTTCATTTTTAGCGCAAACTAAATTAGATTACCCGAGGAGAATTAAAAATAACAAAAACCGTATTGGGTTACAAAACTATGCAGAGCGTATTAGGCTGCATTTATATATTACACAAATAAATTCTCTTTTTCAGTTTACACGCTTAGACCGAAACTACGAGAATAGCAGCGAACAAAATCACGCAGGAAGTAGTAAATTATCAATGATGATGGGCAAAAGAAACCTTACAATTCAGTTTCAAGATCTTCCGGCTGAATCCCAGAATTTTCCATTGTCAGCTTAACAAGTGATGAAATCGACAAAGATTTCAATGAAAATTATGTTCTAACAATAGAAAAATTGCTAGTAGCAGTTGTAACAATGCGTAGGAAGGATTATAGATATTTTTGAAGATCACCGATAAAAGATTCGGCATAGACAGCAAAGTGAAACAGAATTATATACTTTTAGAATTCTAAAATATAATTCGTTGACGCGTATATATCAGAAAACTGGCTCAGGCAGTATTTTGAAAGATTCTAGACGAAATTACTTTATAATATATTATTGCTTCCTCAATGAATGACCGATATATGCTTGAAATATAATGCAAAACCGGAAATATAAATTTCTAAAATGCTTAATCAATCTCCCGAGTAAGATTACAGAATCTGTCAACTCTCTATCTATACGCATATACACATTATTCTACTTTGGGAACACTTCTCGTTTTAGATCTCTGGAGCGTTTCTTTTATTTCTGAAAGTGCAGTGTCTACTCTGCAGAAAGAAGCTCTTTCCAGCCTCTCACTCAATCGATTCTAGAAAGGCTGCAACATTTAGAAATTCTGAAAATAGAATACTCTTATTTAGAAATGTCCGGAAAAAATGGACGTCTTTCTCATATCAACTTATTTTGCACTTCTTTTTGAGTTATATTGTTATATTAATTATGAACTATGGAAAAGATGTAGAGTCGTTAGGTTATATCGATGCAGGATCGTGAAAAACGTGCAATGCCCTCGTCGGGTTTCGAACTGCTATGTCCGACCCCAGACAAGAAATAGACCGTTTCGAGAGCGGTCAAAATTGCTTACTTTCGTTGAAATACGATACCCGAAATTTTTCGCAACTGCAGTACTTCTTTTACTTCGCACAAGGAAGTAAAAACGAAATTTGTTCTGTTCAATGTTCAAACTGGTTTTCAAAAAATACGAAATTAATTCAAAAGTCCTTTTCTCTCGCTTTCAATTCTGCAAAATTGTCAATTATTTCCTTACAACCGATGTTACAATGCAGTTTATTCGATAAACAGTAAAACCTAAAGAAGTTGATTGGCTCAATTTCTTAAATACTTTTTTATGTGTTTTAATACTGAAAATTAAAATACCATTCTCACTGTCACGCCCCACCCTGCAGTTAGTCAGCACAATATTGTTTACGCAAAAATATACATATAAAATTATTTACTAATATACATTAACTAATAAAGTTTACTTCCTATTCAGTTGATTGATATTATATATACGAAAAGTCGTGTAACCGACATTAATGAGATTATATAGTTATTTATTAACGTGATTATACAGTACAGTAAACCATATGTAACAATACATGTAAATAAGAAAAGAAACCTGCAGATTTTATTAAAAGGAAACATTTATTTATTTATTATAAATCGGATGCTTTGACAGGGCTCTTCAAAAACTGGGCATTAGACATTTATTTTATTTATCTGTGCTATGGGCCGGTCGTGCTCGAAGGTGTACAGAAGAGAAAAATTAGTTCATTCGAAACAATCGAAAAGACGTTCTCGAACGCTGTGATAAAACAGTGATGTCACCGTATTACAGATTTCACTTTCAATAAGTTACACAGTAGAGACATTAGGTATTTTTTTAGAGCAGGAGAGATGAAAAATAAGCAATACCCGCGCCGGGACTCGAACCACGGACCTCTCGAATACGCGCCGAGTGTGCTGATCACTAAACTACGAAGGCATGCTAAGAAGGTGGGAGAAATAGCCCCTTTTAAAGGGCGACTGGAGATTAGGGGACCCAATCTCCAAATCCCGGTGATGGAAAACCATAATCCACTACCACTTTTAGTTCTGGCGCCATTATAGACATCAGGTATTTTTTTAAAGCAGGAGAGATGAAAAATAAGCAATGCCCTCGCCGGGACTCGAACCACGAACCTCTCGAATACGCGCCAAGTGTGCTGACCACGAAGGCATGCTAAAAAGGCGGAAGAAATACCTTATAACAGTTCTCCTTCGATTTCGAATAACACACACTTCTTTTCGATTGAAGTAAAATATTATTTTTTACGCGACTGTGAAAATTATTTTATCTTTTTCTCTCATAAATATTGTTAAATTTATTATTCTAGTATATTGATAGGTAAGCACTCTGTAGCAGCATTATGCATCAATAACGAAAAATAATCAGCAAAGCTTATTTTTCGCACCCATATATAATAAAACTCTTCGGCAGGATACCTAATTTTGAATTACCAAGTTAATTAAACTAATTTCCGGGATATTGAATTCGTAAATCTATGCTTAAACTTCTGTGCACTTGATGTTGGATATTTTAACAAGAACAGCGGACAGAAATAAACAAAAAGACGCCTTTTTTACCTGTAATATTAATAAACACGTTAAAGATGATTGTACCGATACTCAATTTAACCAAGAAATTAAGGTAAATTTCAGGCTTCGTATTCCTTTTCCCAAGGACAGAAGTATTTGACATCGTCTTAGCGAAATCAAACTTAACGAATGTGGTGCCAAATAATCTCTTTAATGTTAGTCACACAGCTTTTCGTATAAATAATATCAATCAGCTCAATAGAAAGTAAACTTTATTAGTTACTGCATTTTAGTAAATTATTTTATATGTATATTTTTAACTCACATGTCAGTTTAATGTATCATTTATTTAGTAGTATGTTAGTTCATATGCATTATTTTATTTTAAAATTTATATATATTTACTCTTCTGGTCGAAAAAAAAATCAGAAATTTCTTAAAAGTATCGCCTTTCGAAAAACTTACATAGATATATAGATAGATGTAGATAATACGTAGGCTAATACTTTTTGCTTAAGGAGAAAGAAGTAACATAAAAGGAAACAAATTTCTTTAATACCAAACATAATTTACTATATAAAAGGTTGCATACGTAAATTTATATATATATAAAAAAAAAAAATAGAGAGAGAGAGAGGAAATCTGAAAGCATTAATGTCGCACCAGAGGGTTTGTTAAGTCTTTTTTATGCTCTCGCAGCTCACCAATTTGGTCTTGAACTCACTCCTGCTAACACACACACACCCCTTTTTTTCTTTTCTCCCCCCCCCCTTCATTATTAAACATCGCTTTCTTCGCACATATGATACGTAAAATTCAACAGTAAAATCATAAAAATTATAAAAGACCGTATGCTTAGCATTCCCGATACAGTGTTTAGTGTTCCGTTAATTTTTTTCAGATTGTTCTCAGTTCATCCTAGTATTAATGTTCAGCTTAGTGGTGTTACTGACGCTTAGTGCTGTAAACTTATTAACGTTGCTGGAAATCTCGATACATTGTTCAGTGTTGCCATATATTTTATATTTCCTGTATTATTTCTTAAAAAGTAATACATGGTGGTAACATCCTTCTCCTTGGTGACAAGCTTATTCACAAAACCTACAGACTTTTTCCTACGGTCTGCTCTCATTGGACGAAACATCTGCTTGGCGGTCATATTTGGAATCGTGAGTTATCGCCTTGCAATCTTCGTAATTAACGCCAAACATACCTTGTGGGCTTTCCAGTAAAGCGAGGAGAAACAGCGTTTATTTCATTGGATAATTTTTTTATTTTATGAATGAAAGCTAAGGGGAATAGTGTGGAATATATTTTAAATAACTTGCTGATCTTATTAACAGTTTATTTGTATTTGGTTAAAGAATGGATTTAAACTATTAAAAGTACGATAATTGTTTTGCAAGAAAAAGTATTTACATGGAAATGGGATATGTGCTTTTTTCGTCATTTCTGTTAGAGAGAGTCTGTTATGTAAATTTACATAGCGCATTTATTATACAAATAAAAGAGTACTAAAAAAATAAACCAAATGAAAACATTCTATAAACATTTAAGGGCGTCGGATACTTATTCTTTTTACTTAAATTATGAGTAAGTATAACTAAAATTATATTTTATTCCATTATGTGCTATTTCTATAGTAACGCTTTTCGAAATCTTGGATCGTAATCTTGCAACTAGTATCTACTACAAAGAGTACAAACGAGTAAATAAAAATAAAAAAAAAATTACCCTTAACAAAAATAGAGAAAATAAAAGTGTTAAATTTTTAACTCTGTACCCGAAGGCGAAAAAAACCAATAATAACAAAGCCATAAAGTGAGGATAAAAACAAAAATAAGTCCGTGCAGTTTGTAAAAGATACGAACGGGATTAGAAACTCCGATCTAGAAGTCCAAGAATTTTTTTTCGTGCTCTGTACCGCTGAGCTGCGGTTCCTTCTCCGACTTTCACACGCTTTTCGGTATACCACGCTGATATACAAATAGCAAAGGCAATGAAACAAAAGTCGCCAAGCACAAGATTCTGTAACCCTACTTTTCCTGTTTCAACCAATCAGAGCAAACAATAGCAGAAACGGTCTGTAGGCTTTGTGAACATGCTGGTGATAACATCCTTCCATTTGTGTTGCAATACCTTTCTTTCCCACATTCGTTATATTATTTTTTTAAATAATATATGGCGATAATATTTGTGGCAACATCCTTTTATTCGAAGAGTGATATGGACAAAAAAAAAATGAGGTTTGTTAGTTAGGTTATTTGAATATGGGAAAACCACCAGAAGCCTAAAAAGAGAAATGCCTTCGTGGAGGACTTTCTGAGGGAAACTAGCTCGCATTCATCTTACACATGGAGAAAAACAGGGAAACCAACCATGCAATCAGCTCGTTCACCTGGGATCAAACCCTGACCAAGTCCAACCACCAAATCATAATAGGTGACGAGGGAGACAATATAACACTTCTGATGCTAATGAAAATTAGCGAGCATTTTAAGAAGCTTTCGGGTTGCTGCTATTTTAATTAACCAGTTATTACGATTAGACTTTTATTATAACTTCCCTTTTCCGTTTCCTCACCAGAAATGAAAATAAGACAGCATTTAAGTTGAGGGTTTTGGAGTGTAAGACAAAACGTGTTTCTGCCTTTAAGCCACTCTATTAAGTTTCACCAGCTTCTTCAGCTTCAGTTACTGCTTCCATCATTTAATTGTTATGCCGGTGAGACGTTCTGAACCAACTTAGAATTTAAAATCTGTTGTGCAGTTTTTGACTGCTAGGCTTAGTTTTAAATCTGAATTTGACTGTTACTTTAAGTTAAGTCGCCAAAAATGGCAGTTGATATTGTGAAACACAAGAAGTGCGTTTATGATCAAGTTCTGTTTTAATATTAAAAAGGTTGTGTTAAACCTTTTCAAGACTCTGCTTCTACTTCAGGCACAGTGATAATCGCTCCAAGTCTTTTAGGAGTTTAAGTTACTAACTGATACTAAGTTATGCTACCAAAGAAAGTCAGATTCCATGAAATGATATCATTTAAACACTACGTTAGTAGAACTAGTGTCTTCAGTTCGAACAAAAATAATTTAATCAAACTGTTTGAAACAAAGTTTTACTTCAAAGCATTTTACTACAAACAGACTTATACGTATTTCCAAGTTACCTGTAACACACTAAACTAAACAAAGAAACAACGGCGTCGAAACAATGCAATATTCTTAGTGGTCGAGATTCGATAAGAGTAAATGAAATTCTTGTTTTGTTAAGTAGCAGTTTCCTTGGAGAATAAATAAAACAGCTCCACAGACCAGTCGCACAAAAGATCCAACAGTCAAATGAATTGATTCAAAGCGCAGCAGTAAATAGGGGCACAAATGCTTAAGGAAAACAATCAGAGAGAAAGCAAAGACTGTTCCTTTCATTTCCTTTTCTATTTATTCCGTTTTAGCTACAAACCCTTTGCAGACATTTCTAATTCGGCTTTTATTCTCGGATGAACCGAAATGTAATTCAATTTCAACATTACATTCTCCTTTCCAGATACAAAGCTATACAAATTTGAATATTTTTCTTTAAAATCGTTATTACTTTTTCTGTACCTATTGCAGCAATACCTTCAATCACTTAGCACACATAAATTCGATTGTTAATTATTAACTGAAATTAATCCAAAAAGAATGACTGGATTATAAAAACGTATTAGAGTATTTTCTCGTGTATTTTTCTCTTTAGTTTTTTTTTTAACTCAAAGTTCTGAATTTTTTTTAAATATCCATATAAGTTTCACCTTCTTTAAGGAGTTCAAAAAGCAAACTTCTCTAAATTTCAATATGGATTCGTCCACGTTATGGTCGTTTTCGTCTCATTTAATTGATTTGGTTGTGGAATACAGGTGCATGGCTGCATTGCTGAAGCAATAATTGCGAAGATTCAAGAGAAGAGGATATCTGACGCTCTTGGTGGTTATAAAAATTATGCCCCGAGAGAAGACAGGTTGAATTGTGACGAGGACGATGGTGATGGTAATGGTAACGATAATGACGGTTTGCAAGCTATAACTTTGAAAAGTCATTAGGTTACAGACGATTTTCATTGTATTTACAGAAATATTTTACTTAGAATTTTAGTGTTTCAAATTCTCTATTTGATAACGCTTATTCTTAACTATCTTTCTACACTATAATTTCCAAGACAATTACGCCTTCTGTAGCATTGGAAGAGGTATTTTATCTCATTCCTCTTGAACAGCTTTCCGATGGTCAAGGAAAATTGTAGGTCAACGTTTGGACAATCCGCATTTTAAAATTTCAAAAGCGCAAAAATATATGGATGGTACATCAGATGATTTAGTAGGGATATGAATGAAGGATCCAGCATATATGAATCAAGCAGCATATATGATCGCTTTGAATCAATCCAGCATATATGTAGGGATATGAATGAAGGATCCTGATACCCGTTTCTTGTTCCATTTTTTCCAGGAAATTAACAGTGGATTTTGACGTGTGGCTGCTTGCTTTGTCTTCTACTGATTGATGGCAATTTCATATTTGAAAAATTAGATGTAAAATATGTTCCTGATAATATATGGAGTTGATTTTAACAGTTTCTCCACTCTCTTTATTTTTAATTTGCCGTTATATGAAAAACCAATAACAATCATGCATGCCTTTGAAAAACTTTCTTTAGATTCTTTGAAGCAAGTTTTAAGATTTTGATCCTCCTCTTTGATGAAAATAAATGGACCTCTTTTTACTGCAGTCATTTAAATATACCCAGGATTCATCTATCGCGACAACACTTTTCCATTTTTGTCCGGATAAATGTTTCTCATAAAGAATTCTGCAGCGCGTTCTGCGATATGTCGTGCAGAAGGACGATGAATATTATGTTTGTCTCTTTAAGATTCAAATCAGCATTAATCACTTTATTTCCAGCAGACACTGAGCATTTAAATGATTTTGCAACTGTCCTTTGACTCGGCGGATTTTCTTTTAACATTAAAAATATCTCATTTTTGCAACGTTCCGGTTTTTATTTTTTATTGGATATGTATTTGAAACAATTTTTCCAATTCAAGGCCAAACTTTGATGTTTTTTCCTCTTTCTTGTTGAAAATACTATCTATCGTAGCTTTAGATATCGAAAAATCAAGGATTTCATAGCGTTTTTTAATACCTAGATACGCATAATTTTCTTCGGAAAGAGTATAAACATAGCTTTCCGTCCACTGCTTCTTTTAAAGCACCATTTTGCACGAAAACAAAACAGTCAAGTAGCAGACAAGAATTTATACTTTCAAAAATATAGCTGCAGTTAAAAAAAATTGAGTAGATGATTTTTGCAAAGCAAAATCGTCTAAAGTGTGCGATCATGTTCTGCATATCAGTGCAAGAGAACGAAAAATGTGCAATGCCTTGGCAGAGATTCGAACTCTGGACCTTCCGACTACGCATCGGACGGGCTTCCAATTACACCTCAAAGGCACGTAGAAAGGAGGGAGAAAATACCTTATATAATCTCATTTCCCGTGGTGACAAATTATCGTCCACCAGCTTTTAGATCGGGTGTCACTTGTAGAGTCTTTTAGAATTTTTCGATGTTAGGAAACTGAAATGCCCTCGCCTGGATTCGAATTCCGGACCTTCCGATTGCGCAAGGGATGCGCTTCCAGAGGGTTACAATTACTGTTAAAGAGGAAGAAAATACTTTACATGCTTACAAAGTACTATTATAAAGAAAAGCTGGTACTTTAGTATTAACGCAGTCGCCAGATTTCCAGAATGTGCCAGACTCTGGCAATCACGTACATAACCATGTTCATAAAAGTCCCTCAGTCAAGCAACACCGCCATTTTTGTATGCGCTGTTTTTTGTTGTATTTCAAGATCCAACGGTTTTTATAAACAAATCGTGATACTTTTCGCCTTAAACTTAATTTTAAAACATAAGTTTGTGGATTTGCCAGCAATGGAGGAAACTACAATGAAATTTCTGCAGGAATACAGAATTTTGCTGAAATTTTTCTAAAGGGAAACAAGAAGAAAATGCGTTTCCTAAATAGCCACTCTTACCAAGCGCTGCTCGAAAGCCGAGTCTCTGCAATTCTCAGATATTTTTTTAAGCGAAAACAAATCGTTGCGCCTTTCGGGAGAAGAATGGCGCAAAAAAATTGCAGAAAGATTTCATGGAGAATGTAAGCATTTTATTTTTTTAATGCATTATATAATCCTTATTTAATAATTACAATTTGTATTTTAAATGGCTAAAATATGTTTTCTTTTTAAATGTTCATAATGTTTACCGACTTACTATAAATATCGATATTTTGGGAAACTTTGTTAAAAAAAAAGGCACGAAAACCACCAACTTGTACCCGATAAGTAATTTTTAACTTTTCATCTGTAAAAAATCTCCAAATTGCACCAAAATGTTTGCTTTAAGACTAAAGTACCGAAAAGCTTACAAAGAACATATAGTTTAGAAATGTTAATAAGCTGATATTCAGGTGGATATGTTACCGGCAGTATATGAAAAACCGGCATTCTATAGAATATCTAGGCATTTTATAGAATGCTTGGCGTTTTTAAGCAAAGTATGAAACATAAGAATTAATATATACTCCCTAGACATTCTATAGAATGGCAAATGTTATTTAGGCAAAGTATGAATAAATTCGTGATAAGGCTATTATTTAAAACACGTGCATTTCTCAAAAATACAAATGTTATTTTGAAAAAGTAATGAACGAGTGCCATTAAAAAACTTATTCAAAATATGTAACGAAAGATGAAAGTTGTATAAGATAAAATTTATACCTTTCTTACTTAAGAATCTATCTATGAATTCTAATCTATGAAAATGTAACAAATGCGTGGATTATGGAATGAATGTACAGGGTGCGTCAGAAAAATGTATACACACTTTGAACTGTCGTTGGAAATTGATTTTCCAATTTAGAAGGTTAAGTTTTTAGGAAAAGTTACACTATACTACAGTTTGAAAAATAAATGTTCTCTTCTGGTCAAACTGAATGTTACAAATGGTGTTTAAAGTAAATGTTCAAATTGGTGACCTTTTACATTTCTTAGTACAAGTCACGACTGATTCCATACTCCGCAGCCAAGTATCCAATGGAATTTCTGCGCACACTGCTTGAATCTCTTATCCCCAAAGGATATCACAGTTACGTGGTTGACGAAAGTGGACCTCATCTTTTACTGTACCCCATTAAAAAAATCGAGTGGCGTAAGGTCTTGAGCGGTGTCGGGTACAATTTTGTGAATAGGTTCAAAAGATGTTTACACGCGAACCGGGATTTATGGGTAGCATTATTTGTTCGGATGCAACACAATTTAAACTTAATGCAGCTGTCAACAGGCATAATTGTGTGTACTGGGTTGAAGATGATCTCCACATTACTCTTGAAAGGGCTTTGAATTTGCGTGGTGTGAATATGGGATGTGGTTTGTCTAATAAGGTAATCATTGGGCCTTTCTGTTTTGAAGGTACTGCAATTGGAGAAAAGTACCTAATAATACTTGCTGATTCCATTTTCCCTGCCATTCTGCAATGTACGGTAATGCCAAGTTTTATTATAAACAAGATCGCACTCTTCCGTGCTATCATAGGGATGCGTGAGCATACTTGGAACAAAATGTACCGGCCATTGGACAGGACGCAGAGAAGCAATCGAGTTTCCTGCACGCATTTCAGACCTTACACTACTCGATATTTTTATGGGGCACAGTAAAAGATGAGGTGTACTGTCGTAAACCACGTAACTTTGACACACTTTGGGATGAGATTCAAGCGGTGTGTGGAAAAATCCCATTGGGCACTTTGGTGCAAAGTACGGAATCAGTCGTGACTCGTACTCAGAAATGCCGATGCTGAAGGCCACCACTTTGAACACTTACTTTAAACACCATTTGGAACATTCAGTTTAATCAAAAAGTATATATATTTTTTCAATACTGGACTATAGCCTTACTTTTCCCAAAAATTTAATCTCGTAGGTTGGAAAATAAATTTTCTCTGACAATTCAAAATGTGTACACATTTTTCTGACGCACCCTGTATTAAATGTACGGATTATGTATGAATGTATTAAATGCATGAATATTCAGAACAAATCGGAGATGCATTTCATACTTTGCTGGTTTGCCATTTGGCATTCTATAGAATCCTTAGAGAAATATATGAAATGTTAATCGTTTCGTATCTTGCCAGCCAGATTTTGGCATTCTCTAAAATGCCTATGTGTTCTATAGAATGCCGGCTTTCATATATTGCCCGTACACAAATATAAGGCTAAAAATTTCAATTATTTGATAAAAGTTTAATTCCGACGGTTTCAGATGCTTATCAGTTGATAAAAAATTACAAGTAGCAATAGTTTTTCATTAGCAGATATATTTTTCTGTTTCATAATATTATGCAAATTAGTTCAGAGCCAATTAATCTATTTATAGCACGCATTATTTTCTTCCAATAATTAGAGAAAATACCAGTGCACATTTAATTTACTGTCTTTAATGTCCCGAATAAAAATATAATATCGGATTCCTGCAGTCAGACACGTCCAATAATCGATTTCGTCGTTATCGGAGGCTGTCACAAAAAGTTCCTATTGATCAAGGTATCAGGACTTAGTGTTCTGTGCATACTCTTTGCAAACATGGTAAATTCTGTAAAGGGTTCTTACCCTTACGTTCTAAGTCCTGAACTGGAACAGGGAGCGGAAGGTACGCTATGTTCTGATGTAACTGCTGGGCTGGAGAATAACTGCACGTGAAGGGATTTGAAATCCTCTTTTATTCACTATTAAATACAAACCTCCCAATTCGGGAGAGATACAGAACGTAACAGACCACACTTTGGTCGAACTTAACAATCAAATAAATTTAAATAAATTAAAATAGAACTTAAATTAAACGTTGCTTCGCAGAGCAATTCGCGGAAGTTGGCCTCTATCTAAAAGGGTGCGTAGCAAGGTATACTAAATACTACCGCACTTTAATTTATTTTACAAAGCAATCACGTAGTAAGCACTATGGCTTATAAATTTAAACTGCTAGCTGGTCAGGC
>KK112331.1:42615-63567 GCA_000611955.2 Stegodyphus mimosarum
CCGCTTACTCTTTTTAAATTTTAAGAACGTGAACAGTTTCGAAGCAAGTTTTCTTCTTAACTTCGACGGATAAAATGTATTTTGCCAACAGAAGTTTGAGTTTCGAAAAGTCATTTAAACTTCGCAGAAGTAGCTTAGAAAATGCAGCTAAAAGCTAGTATTCCATATCCATACACACATGCACAAAATTTTAAGAATTAATTATATGCCTCAAATAATACAGAAAAAAATCTCGTCTGCTCAATTAAAAAAAAAATCTCAATTTCACTCTTAATATTTGCCTATTTAATAGAAGCCTATAATTCAATAAACCTTCTTATTTAGCATCACAAAAATGATACATAATCTTATCGCAATTACTGACACGCAGAACTATCTACACTATACATCGAAAACCTCGGCCCAACACAAAACTACACATGAAAACGAAATTTCTAAGCTAGAAAGAAGCATTAATATTAGAAAGAAATTCACAGTTTTCATAAATTAGTACGTGACATTTAAGAGAAGAAAAACACTAGTTCTTTAATGCTTAACAGTTACGTAAGATTTTAATATAAGCTGTTATAATGAAGTTTTCTGCTTTTAAAAGAAGAACTTTTTCCAACAAAATCAGAGGCATTATAGAACCCAAGGTCAGTGGACAGACAAGGTTATGCTCTTTTAAGGTGAAACCGACGTTCAAGACAGAAACGAATATATCCAAGGAGTTTAGAATAGATTCCTAACCTCCTTGAACCTATCTCCTAATCTATTCTAACCTCCTTGAATATATTTATCTGCCATAGACCTTATAAGAAATAGACCAACCCAAATGGATTTTCTCCCTCGTCTGACGCATTCCCGGCTGTCCCCTTGACCCCATCCGGAGGAGTAGGGACGACTTGCAGAAACCTAACAATAGCTGTCTATTCCAGAACGTATAATTTTCAACAAAAAGGCTGGTTACAGCGCCTCATTTCCCAAATTAGAATTTTTACACATTTTTATTTATGAAACCGAGATTGATTTTTAAAAATTTAGGATATTTATCAAGTTTAATTAACGTTCCAAATAATTATAAAGCCGTTGCATACTTTCAGACCTGTATATTTTTTTAGCTTTTCGTATGCTGTACCGAAATTTGTAACTACTTCTTTTCGAAAATAATATTTTAAATCTGAACTAACAAAAAATTTCAAACAAACAATTTTCTCTTAGAATTTTTATGCTTTTTATTGGTGTAAATAAATAAAAAATACTAAAATAACTAAAATGAATTTTCGAAAGTTTTTGTTTAGAATTCTAAATTGTGCAACAACGGTATCTAGAGCCATCAATTTCTGAATAACGTCATCCTCCATTCGAATGTGGGCACTTGGACCGTCGAATTTCGAATTTGTTTTAATTCATTTCATATTTTGTAAAACTTTAACGAATTTTTGATTAACAAACTCAAAGAGTTCAAAGTGAGCAATGGCAACACTGTACGGAAAATAACACTTATCTTCAGTGCAGAAATTCTACAGATATGCTGTTTCCAACTATTTTGTGATATTGCTGTTGAATTGAATTTTATGCGGTTTACGTGCGAAGAACATGATATTCAATAAATTAAGGTGGCACACAAAACATTAAAAAACGTCCCTTTGGGCGTAATATAAAATCTGAGTGCTTCCAGATTTTATTTTATATTATCTTTATATTTATTTATTTATTTAGTTAGTTAGTTAATTAGTTTTTTTCCCATTACCCTCAAAAATGCTTATGCTCCGAATGTTATGAATTATTAAAATATATAATCATCTTATGATAATCTTGTAATGTTAATAATTAATGATCATATAATCAAATAAAAAATCGTCTTGTAATGTTATAACAATTTTAAAAACCAGTGCCTGAAAATGTTCGTAAAATTTAAAAAAAAAATCATATCTTTTTTAATTTTGCCTTTTTCGTTTCAAAGTATCATGTACTATCAATCTGGTGCACAAAAGGAAGTTCATAAATTTTGTGTGTAGAGTTTTTACCATTTTACCAAAGTAAAGATGTTTATACAAGAATTACGCGTGAAAAAATGCACAAAATACAGTAAAAGTGCTTTAATGAGATGTATTAAATCTTATTTGAAAAAAGTGTGACTTTCATAATGTCATCACTTATACAACGTATCACATTTAATAATTAAAAACAATTATGTGATACAAACCCCATAGGTTTCAGTGCTAAAGTATACCAGATCGCCCCTACTCCTTCTTGCGGACATGTCGGGGCAGACTTTCCGCCCACTGGGTTAGTCTATCTCTTATAAGGTCCATGCTATCTGCTAAGTGACGTCACGTCGCAGAAGTGGGAGAAACATTGCTTTGGAGTAGGACATCGACGTCTCCACGTTGGTTGACCTTAGTTGAGAAGAACAAATCTTATAGCATACTAACCCTGACAGAACTTACTGCCGATAAGTCATAAAATAAGCCGGCTTGTCATAGTATATTACAATGACTTTTGACCCTCGATCCTCATTTATGGAATATCATCAGATTTAATCTACGCCACGCACAGTATTGCCTAATTTTAAATCGTCAGATAATTGAAATTAATATTTCTCAAACCCAATATATTACGATGTACTGCGACAAAAAATTCATCGGATTTTGCCTTAGAAGGAATACCCTTAAAGGGAACTTCTCGGACTACTTCGCATTCGCGATGTACATAAGAACACCCTGAAATCTTCATGCAGCCAGCTCGTTCATTTGCCGAAATGAATTACCACTGTTCAATGGTCTTTTTTAAAAGTCATTAGTAGATGAAATACACTGTCCCCCAAAAGTTAAGGAACAGCGTTACAAAAATGTCGGTAACGTGTAAATTCACAGTTCATATGCATGACAGTAACGAAGTTTAAGAAAATATATGCAAAAACAATAGCTACCTCTTATTTTATAGAAATGAATACTTATATTGGAGTTGGAGAAAAAATGAAAAAATTGTAATTTTTGTTCACGAGTGTTGACCTTCAGTTGTTATTACAGTTTCGTGGACAATATCCAGGAGCGTCTATCAATGTTCAGAAGTCGTTTGTCCGATTCGTCGAAGTGGCGGGCGATAGGATGGATGGAAATGGGGATGTCACAAGCTGATGCCGCTAGACGTCTCAATGTCTCTATGGACTATGGAATCAGTTTGACTATTCAAACCGATTCCATAGTCGGTGGACCACACCGCTATTTAGCTCTTTCGGCCCGAAGGAGGAGTAACCTTACCGCGTCTCAGCTCATAGCAGATCATTTAGTAGCAACATAAACAAGAATCTCAGCTACTACAGTGCGCAGACGCACGCACAATACAGGTCTGTATGCAAGATGACCAGTTATTTGTGCTCCCTTGAACCGAGGACACAGAGGTGCCCGTTATGTTGGGCAAGAGAACGTGTCTTCTGGACCATTCAACAATGGGCGACTGTTCTCTTCACAGACGAGTCCAGATTCACACTGGAGAGCGATTCAGGTCGTCAGCTGATCTGGAGAAAACATCGCACCAGACACAACCAATCCCACAATGTGGAAAGATGCAGTTACCGAGGTGGTGAAATAATGGTTTGGACTAGGATCTCTCTCAGTGGACACATTGACCTGCTTATGTTCCCTGCTTATGTTTAGACGATACCCTTGATTAATATGTCCGCATATACGCCGTTGCTATTAGTCCTGGTTTTTTTCTGATGGACGACAATGCGCGAAGCACCGAGCTCGTTGCTGCTTTAATTCCTCCTGCAAGGTCGTTAGATGAGCTTCAACAAGGATTACTTTGTGTCTCGTCTTTCCTTCACCTTTCACTGATCGACAACTTAATTGACAGCATGGAACGTTGCTGCCGGCAATGTATCGCAGTTAGGGGTGGACACATTCCTTATTATAACCAATTTTTATAATGTTACCACTCTATTTTTTTTTCAAAAAACTGTGATGTACTGTTTCTCCAAGAACTGGATTTCTCTACCAAGAGTGCAATTTTTTGCTGTAATTCATGTTTATGTTGAATTTTAAAAACATTCTACGTAGCATTCATTAAAGAAATGTTTAGTGAACATGTCCTGTAAATTTCTTGCTTCTATGTTGCTTCATTCTCAAATTAAGATACAAAAAAACATGCTGTTCCTTAACTTTTGGAGGGCAGTATAATTATTGTAATTATTCTTTGTTTGGAAGTTGTGGATGGTAACGATTTGCAAACCAATTGAAAATGGAATCCTAAATTTTAAAACTTTTTTTTTTGGAAAATATGTGTTATTTTTATAGATTTAAAATTGTGAATTTTAAGATTTCAGTAATTCAACCAATAGGATGTTATAAGCTGCTTTATTATTATGATCGAATTTTATGATTTACATTCTGCCAGCTGCATTGATGTTAGTTTTAAGATGTTATGAGATGAATGACATATATCACATTATGAGATATATCACATTATATATGAGAATAAGGTGAAAGGTATTGGTTGCCTACTTTTTATTTTATTTTATTCATTATGGTTACTCCAGTTTAGCAGTGGCATCCAGCGTTAGCAGTGGCATCAGCATCTTGGTTAATATTATTCAAAAAGACTAATAAAAAGAAAGGTGGCTAGGGGAAAAAATGTGACATGAACACACATACTCAGCTGATCAATGTCTACGTTTGCAAGTAATATTTTCGAAAATGGAAGTAATGAAAAATAATCTGAAAGACATCATTGAGCAGATAACAAATTTTTGTTTTCTTTGTGCGCTCGACGAGTTAGCATCAATATTTACACATCCAAAAAATTTATTCGAGACAGATTATTCGGGACTGAAACAAGGCCTGAATGTTGGACAGAGCACATGTAAGTTGGCTGGTCATTTTAATTTAAAGCATTATTCAATTCGTTAGAGAATCAGGGCCTTACTAACGTAATATAAAATGGCATTATGACCACAATAAAGATAACATAAGAAATATTCTCACACTATCTAAACTTTCATACAGCTGCTAAATTCTTTGATCAATGTGATAGCATAAATAAAATTTCTCAAAATTTACTTTCGACAAAATCGAATAATGAGATAATATATCAACACATAGGTTCAGACCAAAAGCAAGGCTATTGAGCTTGTATTCAGTTCTCGCGATTATATTTATCGTTTATATTAACCTTCAAAAAACTGTCAATCAAATTATCTTTTTTATATAACTATTGTTATATTTGTGTCATAAAGCATTGAAGACTAGAGAATAAATCCAACTTTACAGCTGTATGTGCATTTTGAGACTTGGCGAAAAGATTAAACGAAATTAAACAATAAGTAAATAACATTAAATAAAAATTAAATGAAAGTGGATAAATTATTTTATTGTTTTATTTTACAACAATGCTCAGTAAAACTAACAAAATAAATTAATTCACGAAATTAATCAAAAACTTCACTACACACAATGTTTCGGGTAAAAAAAAGGCAGTGTTGAACATTAATAATCAATGAGCTGAGTGCGTCCACGCTTCACACGTTTTTCTCCTCTTCGGCTTTTCTGATATAAGATTATTCTAACTCTTTTCTAATTATCTTTATTTATAATAAAAGCAAGTTAGAATTTATAATAAAAGCAAGTTAGAAGTTTTCATTAATATTTCAGACCACTCATTTACTTTTAGAGTCATTAGATTTATCGAAGCAGAAGACGAGAAGAATGTGCAATGTGCCGGGATTCGAACTCCAGACTCCCGACTGCTAGCCGAAAATGCTTCCAACTACATTACAAAGAAACGCGGTAAGGAGGAATAAAATACATTACACACTAACTATTCCGCATTAAAATACAAAATATATTTACCTACCTGTCAATACATTCATATGCAAACACAGAAGAGTTGATTAGTTGGCACATAATCAAGATAGACATGCAGAACACTTTATACAGACATGCATTCGGTCCACCCAAGTCTAGACGAGTTTAACGATTTTACACATTTTGTAACTGGTGAACTATGAAGACTAAGTCCGTAAACTATGTGTATCAAGGCTAAGGGAATATAATTCTCTAAATATCGGTAATTTCACTTCAAGTTCTACTGTCAGAAAGGCACTGCGAAATCGTCTTTGCGAAAGTAAATTTTCCTATTTGTTATTCAAACCTTACTTCGCCAAAAACACCAAGAAAGATATTCCCGCAGGGCTAAGAGAAATTATAGGCTTCATTTTTATGAACGCTTTTAATCCTTGCTAATATTACAGAGAGAAATCTTAAACGATCAGTTTATAATTTAACTATTCTTAACTGCATAAAGTACATCTAAACCCTTCATCTAAAGCGAGATGGATGGTACATTATTTGCTATGAAACACTGACTTATAACCGAATAAAAAAGACTTTGAAGCATCATAAATTTCACTTTCAACAACATCAATTCTTTTCCAGATTCCAGATATTACAGAGAAGAGTTTCGAGAAAAGTTTAAAATACAACTGGGAGATAATAACAGGAAGGGGAAATATCTTATAAATAGAACGCCAATCGATTAATCATTGTGCATCTTTTCTAAGCTTTGTAGTTTTCGCCAAATTAGGAAAACATTTCAATTATTTTCAGTTTCAGTTTGATTACTAACACAAAATTTCATTTTGTAAATTCAATCTGTTTTAAGCATTTTATGGTTTAATTTAGACAATTATTAAAGTGTTATTTTCCAAACTGACAAAATATAAGCTTTTTATATTAATTTTTTGGATTTCCTTTTCTGATTCTTCTCCAATAAAGGCTAATAATTCGTTCCAATTTCAAAACTATATACAAAAGTTTAGGCCATCTGAATAGTTTCCAATTCATCATCAAAACTATTGATATTGAATACCGACTGTTTTACAAAAGGAAAAAAAAACCTGCGTATACTAGCTCCAGCGCCAATCTTTCAGCCCTTCATTGAACTCTCAGCACATACAGATTAAAAATATACAAATTACAAAATTCTTACATTAAATTTATTTGTATATTTATTCATTCATTAACAAATGCCTGATTTTTTGCACGTATGTCGTTAGACGTCTTCCTTCCAAGTACTTCCAGGCGAGAGAATTACAATCATTAGGTACAGATTAGTTTAAAAGTTCTTTGTCCATGGGTTGGCTACAGTCACAAAAAGAATACGTTGAAATGCACTCTTTTGCAAAAAAATCGAAGCACCATGAAGGAAGTGGTCGTTTTTGATGAAATTGAATATGTGTATAGCTCATACAAAGATAATAAAATGATTAAAAAATCAAGCTCAGAGTACCTGCTCACGGCTCACAATCACCCACCCATTGAGTATTCAAATTAGTAGTTGGTCGAACCGTCCCTGGCGGCAATGCATGCTTGAATTCGTCGAGGCAAGGAGTGGTAGAGGTTCCTAATGTCATCCTGCGACACATTCTCCCAGGCATTCATCCGTTGTCGCTCCAGATCTGCGATAGTTTGTGGTGCCCGAATCTGACGGCCTATCATGTCTCAGACATGCTCGATTGGTGAAAGGTCTGGTGATCTTGCTGGCCAAGGAAGAATATCAACCGCACGACCTGTCCAATTCACGCGGCGAATATCCTCACTTTCTCGGTGATCGCTGACCAGCTGAAACCTATGGGGATGAGCGTTGTCGTCCACTAACACAAACCCGGAACCAACTGCGCCGCTGAAAAGTCCATAGGACTCTAAGATCTGCTCTTTATACTTCAGAGCAATTAGTCAGCCTTTGTCAAACACATTCAGAGGTGTGCGGCCGTTCAACATAATGCCTGCCCAAATCATTACAACTCCACCATCGTAACAATGCTTTTATCCCTGACGAAGAAGAGATGGTATCGTGTTCCAGGCTCAAGTTCTTGCCTAATACTACATCAGTGTTACAAAGGTGGATCAAAACGTTATTGCCAGTTTCAAAACGTTTTAGACCAAAGCTTTTTTTTAAAGATATTTCGCAATTACCACTGATAAAAAATCAACCGTGAAGAACAATTTAAATAATCGTATTGTTAATCTGGCACTGGATAATGTTTGTGTATGAATACTTAAATTAGCCTGGACAAAGATATGGGCTGACTGTGCCCATATGCATTTAGAAGATAATAAACAGGGACTGGTATACGAATACAAGGTTCAGCTAACCACTGAAGAGCAACAGGAGTTAGAAGGGGATCACGAAAAGATCAGGATGAGAAAGTAAAACCCTGTAGAGAACGAAGACATCAACAACAAAAAGGGAGCAACTAAACCGAGTGACTAGAAGAAAATCTTGCAGCACTGGAGCGAATTAGAATTGGTTAATATATGGTACCTAAATGAAGCTGTTATTTCTAAAGCTATAAATATCATCAATGAAAATGTCATGAATTAATTTAGAAAAGCGCTAAACTAACGACAGACTCAATCATCGTTGAATATGATGTCTTAAATTGTCTTCTCCAAACAGAATAAAAAAAAAATCTGATGTGGACTTCCTCGTACGACTTATTAAATTATACACATTTTTCTGTTTCATTTAAACTTATTTCCCCGAATTATTCTAACTTAATTAACCGATCCTTCAAGGCAAGCTGGAAATGACATCAAAAGTTACAAATTTTGAAATTAAATAACCCAGTCAGTTTTGGCGTACGAGAGTCAAACTTCTTATAATTTTATTTTTTCCTAACGAGCATAAATATTTTCTGGCCCACCAAAGGCTGAGCGGTAAAATCACTGAAAATGGTAATTGGGATCGAGGTTCGATTCCTGGCGAAAGGGCTCGCTGCATGGACGTTTCCGTGGTTTTCCGCATGTGTAGCATGTATACGAGCCAGTTTCCCTTAAGAAGTCCTTCACGCAGACATCCCTTCCATTAGGCCGATAACCCTCGTGTGCTCAAATAAACCAAACCAAGTCATAAATCTTTCCCAAATAAAAGTAAAGGAACCGGGAAACCGAGTTAAAAGTTAGGTTTCGTTATTTGTCCAAAATTTATTTATTATTTTTTTAATTTGACATTGCGAAAACATAAATATTTTTGCTATTTAAAACACTTCTGTAAGTGGAAGTATATGACTACGACCAATGATTGCGAAAATAAAAGCCCGGTAAGCATATTTAAGCCGGGTATGGGGGGGATGTGTGTATATATATAGATATACTTTTGTTCTGCCATTTTCAATAAAAATAGGAGAGTCGCAATTAGATTTCATAACAGTCCTATATGGAAAATTTCACGGTTCTACGAATAATCGTTTTTGAGTTATGCGAGATGTACATGAACGTACGTATGTACGTATAGACTTCACAAAAAAAAAATTCCACTTTGAATCTATTTTAAAGTCATTTTACAATCCATTTCGGAAGGGGAAAATAATCCTTTATTCTGTCCTCACACACACAAAAAAAAAAAAAAGTCAAAATCCAAAATGGATTTGGGAATGGCCAAAATGGAAAATTCCCTTGTAATAGGATACACGAAATTTTTCGCGATTACAATACTTCGTATAAGGAAGTAAAAAAATACCTAGCACCCAGCCTGTCTGCTGAGATTTGAGCCCGAATTATAAACCAACGATCTTACCATGATGGGTCTATTACCCGAGGCACTATTATTCACTACGAAATATTTCATATAAATTTTCATTCAGTTCAATAAAACTGTTCTTACTCAGTCCAAGAGTGTGAGAAAAGTAAACGTTTTCTAATTACCACAAGCAATCGAGGAGATAAATTAATTCCAGAACGCCACCTTAAATTTTGCTCAAAAAATTATAAACTAATCTCTTTCAATTTAAAAGCATTTTTATATCTAAAGGATATACATATTATTTATTACCTTTGTCCTTCAAAACAGAATGATGATTTCTAGAACTTAAAACTAAGGGGCGAAAAAAAACTAAGACGCTTCTTGATTTATTTTATTGAAAAAGTTATTTACGATTACAATCTAACAAAAACGATGCTATCGAAAAGCTTTCATTCCTCGTTTCTCCAATATTTCATTTAGTTGCCTGTCCGCTGCGCAGAACTAGCAATAACTTTCGGATTTGCATGAAACAAACTCAATTTCCAGTGGCGGGAGGAAATAAAACACTGAAGGGGGGGAAGCTTATTTCCTTTCTTTTACAGTTTCAGAAATTTAAGAATACGCATGCGCAAGCAATATTTTTTTTTTAAGACTGGCAACTGTTATTTTTCCCTCAAGGCTAATAACAAAGCTTACAACACGGAATCCAATATCTGAATGAAAAATAGAGAAAGAAACAGAAACAGAATATCAATTTATTCTTAAATGTAATTCATTCGGCTATTAAAGAAAGGAAAAGCTTTGGCAATTCGCCCAAGGGAAGAACAGAATATGCTATTAATTTTCTTCAAGTGGTGACATACAGAAAAGCGACTGAAAACACTAAATAAACAGATAGCACGTTCAGCCAATTATCCAACAAATCAAATATCATCTCAGAATGGCTAAGCCATTAGGGAAAATCAAAATATTCGGAAAATGGGTTCCAAATAATTGAAACAGGGTTTTAAATATAAATAAGCTTTTACTACGAAACGGGCGTCAATAAAGATTTCTTTTAGAAGACTTTGCATAAATGGTAATGTTAATGGATTTAATGTTACCTCAAACCACGCACGAATGGAATAATTTACGATCGAGAGTAAAATATGATTAAATTACACATAATTTAATATTAAAATAACCAAAATCTGAGACAGCTTTTTAAAAATATACAACAGCAGTCAACGTCAGATACGTATAATGAAATGTTTTAATGGAATTCTCAAGACTTCATGAAAATTTATGAAATCAACAACACTTAACGTTTAAAAAAGAGATGCTCCAAGAATCAAAGACGCTTAATTTACAGAATGCCTACAGCTACAAAAGAAATTCCTGCATCAAGAACTAATTAAAAGTGTAAATAATTCGAGGTAATTTAACGATAAAACAAGAAAACGAGTTAAAAAAAATCTGAAAGAGAATTCCATTACTGTGAGCAGAATTAAAATAGGCATAGGAATCAAATTCAGAGCTCAAAGAAAAATAAACATCCTTGATATTTCATTACAAACTTGCATGATTATGAAAGCTCTTGAAACAAGCATAGTAATTATGTGAGGAATGATAGCAATTAGAGAGATAACAGACAGCTTTGCTAGTAATAATAGCCCTTAGGACTGTGGGAAAATCAAATTACTTTACGTTACAGATCTTTTTTTTTTTTGTTTTTTTTTGATGGAATTAAGTTCAGAATATTTGAAATGAAAGATCTTCGCAGTTTTATCGAATGTTTCACTGTTATATATGTCTAACAATGCAGAATTTAGAAAACATTTGTCATAATATTTTTAAGTCAAATCTTAAAGCATAAATACTCATAAAATAGTGAACTATATTGGAAGTACTGAGCAGTTTCATTAAATGCGAAACACTATTCCGAGATTGTAAAGAATGTTCTCTCTTTTGTGCCTTCGTGATGTAACTGGTAGCACGTAATCAAGAGGTCCGCAGTTCGAATTCCGATGATGGAATGGCTAATTTTCCCTATTTACTACTTCGAATTAACCCTATCGACTTTATACGCTGCTTCCGAATTAAAATGTGGTGCACGATAATTCGTCACCACCTGGATTTGTCACGTAGATCCCCTCCTCCCCAGTCGGCTTTTAGGTGGGGGAGAATGTAAGGAATTTTACCCCCCTTACCGTGCGCTTCCTTGCTGTAATTGAAAGCACGTCTTGTTAGCTGTTGACAGGTCCAGCGTTAGAACCTCGACGACAGCATCGCTGATTTTTTTCCTGCTCCGAATAAAATCTAATGACTCTACAAACTTCTTCAAAAAAACGTTCTATTTTCGGCAAAAGTTATTGTAAACATTATTATTATTTCCCAGCATACCATAATAATAATCCATAATAATTTCCATTCAATATTTTTGTAGTTCCTTACATAGCATTAAATATACATGAGAAGATTAAATATTAGGCTACAAAGTAATATATTCATCAAGCAGTATATTTTCCAAGGATGATTTTCTGTATAAAATTTTATTCTTCAAATAAGTTTTTCGCGCTAAATTGCACATTAGAAAAGCGAATTTCAGAGCTAATTTGCAAATTTATCTAGGTGTGCGCCGTTTCTAATGTTCGACAAAAATAACAGATACGTGCATGGTGAATTTGCAAAGAAGAAATTTGGGACTGCGAGCAGATAGATAAGAGAAACATTTCGTATATGAGATAAAGATATATTCAAATAACCGTCAAAACTCTTTTTCCCACAATTATCTTTCATCAGCTGACATATGAAATCCTTGTATTTTTAGAGTACAATGTAAAAGAGTCGTGAAATGAAACTTATTAAATATACCAAAGCACTCGAAAATGCACTTATTAAATATATCAAAGCACTTCTAAAAATACCTTTCTTTTAACACAGTCATGCCGTTGTAAGGGACTTCCTAAGGTAAGTACGTTCAATTTATGCTACTTATTGGGAAAGCCAGAAACATGCTCATGCAACAAGACATCGCGCCTGGTTTGGTTGACTTAGTTATGGAAAAGCTGGCAAAGGCTATCTGCTAAAGGAAGGGATGCCTTCGTGGAGATCTTTCTAGGGAAAATTGGCTCATATTCGCGTTATATGTGGGTAAAACCACGAAAACGTCCATACACATGCAGCCAGCTCGTTCGCCTGAAACTGAACCCAGGTCAAACTCCCAGAGTTTAGAGACTTTCTCGCTCGGCCTCTAGTAAGCCTCGCATCGAATAGAATGAGACAAAATTGCAATTCCCAATTTTTGTTACTCGATTGGCATAAGTTTATCTTTTTAACAGTCAATCGATATTTTTTTTCGCTGCTTCATATGCATCCTTCTTGGTTTAAAATCTTTTTAACCAGCTAGCTAAAAAACACACCTAGTAATGTAATCAATAGTTATAATTCAGTAGCATTATTGGAAGCCTTATTATATATGATGCCTTTTTATCAGAATTATTATGTAGTCACTATAAAAAGTAACTTAGATATACAAGTGGACTTGTGGTGCTACGATAAGCAAGTTAAACAACTGCACTAGTAACCAAAGGTTTGCAATCGATTGAGCTAAAGGGAACATTCCAAATGTGACTACTTACGCAAATCTACATAAAATACGACTTGTCATACTTCCACTATTTATTTCCATTCCACCGTTTGAATGATTCATGATAGATCTTATGACTGGTGTCAAAAGAAAAAAGTTTCACGTAAATATAAATAGCGAGAACTGGAAAGCTGAGATTTACGTGTCACTTTTCCCACCTAGCGATCCACTCAGGTTTTTTCTCATCACAAGGTCCAGTGTGGGAGGGACATTTCCAGGTTATAAGGGAAGTACTGCAATAGCGGTAGAAGCCCTGTATAACACCTTCGTATCAACGTATATGAGATTAAGCGAAATGAAATGATGAATAGAATGAGACAAAACTACTAATATTCCCAATTTTTGTAACTCAACCACTTCTTTACCAGAGAAATGAACTTGGGGGAGGAGGATAATTCAAATAATTTTTTAATGAAAATAAACATAGCCGTTAGGCTAGATCAAAACTATTCCTTTTGCTATCAAGGCTTAATTTCTAAACTTAAAAGTGCCGGAGCCATATGGAGTGCCGTCATGGAAAAGGAACAAAAATAAATAAAAAAAAACTAAAATAAGTATTAAAATAGTAAAATAATTAGTAATTAAAACAATAATTGTTAAAATCATTAAATAATTAAAATTAAAATCCAATCAGATTTAAAGAGATAAATAAACGTTTAATAAATCATTAAATTAAAGGTAAATATTTAAATAATAAAATACTGGATCTCGTTTTATTTAGGGCTCCAACTGTAATTATAGTTTTACTGAAAAATTAAGAAGTGTAGGGCACCAGGGTTCTGACTAAATTTAAGCCCTGAATATACAGTATAATGTACTTCTTAAGGGAAGACAGAAATAAAGACCATTCTGTTTTTCAACACAACAATTAAAGAAGTTAAAACAGTTAAAGCGTCATTAAGAACAGTAGAGAGAATGCTACAAACTGTAACAGAGTACGGCGGAATGTGTAGGTATGAAACATGGAGGTTAGGATTCTAACCTCCTTGGTATGAAAACAAAGCGAGAAAAATCCAACACTTTCTGATCACGACCCCTTCCATTATAGTTTAACGAAACACGTGTAGGTATGAAAACAAAGAGAATCCCACACTTTCTGATGACCCCTGGCAGTATTGCTCTAGCTGTCAAGCAGAATGTGACACGAGAAAAGTTTTTCCCCCAAAGGGCTAGCTGCGAACAAAGTAACAAGTGACAATCTTTTGGTACCGTATTTAGACAGGAAAAGAAAAGCTGGGTCATCCCTTTAAAAATGTCAACACCCTTGGGAAGCATACTGGATGCTATGTGATGTCACTAGGTTCCACACTTACCTACTGACCACAGCTGCACAGTGGAAAGCTTAGATCTTTTAGTTCAAAGAGATTTCTTTTACATTAAAATTATAACTAAGGAAATTTTTAAATTGAATTTGTATTTAGAAAATGTTTGTAACGGAAAAATATTGAAAAAAAATAGTGTCCTCGTTACCTGAAGTACTATATAACATAATTCGAAAGAAACAAACGTTACATTTCATTGATTTTCACACAGAAACGTTCAGTTAACGAAAGAATTGCTGCACAGATGTTAATGAGAGGATGTTGTTAACTCAAAGAATGCTAGACTATCAAGCAATCCTTTCAGTGAATCTGATTATGAGGATGATATGGAAAACAGGTTGCTAAGATTACAGACAAAACGAAGTGCTAAAGCCAACTGCTTTTTCAATTGTTAAAATGCCTAACTTAGTATTTATCAGAATACACCAAGCAGCAAGGGTAACAGAAAGGAACAAAGATTATGAAGTGCCAAGAATTTAGAAATTAAGTCTTAAAAGGACGTATCAGAAATTTCAAAATGCTAACAATACCCATGAGGATCTATGTGAATGTAATGTTACACAGCAATGTCGATATTGTTCCAGCCTCCAATATAATGTGAATGATTTAATGATAAAATTATTAGTTGTTGAGAAAAAAGTTTCTGTTTCTCAGAGTGGGAGTAGCAGCATTTAAAAATTATTTCCCAGGGAAGGAGGGGGAAAAAATTATAACGAATAGAAAGCCAATATTGGAAAAATTGAATGAATGAAATTCTGCGCAAAGATAAATTAGTATCAGTATGTATACGTTTAAAATATGAGAATATGTGAGTATACATACAAAAGTATATAAATTTCAGTTTAAAATGCTTTAATTATTTTATGAGTAACTGACGCTGGTAATAATACTGATGATCCATACATTCCAAGTACTAAATGAAACAGAGAAATAAAATAAACAAAATTTATTTCGATTTAATGCATTATGAAATTTATTATTAGCGTTAATAAATTTTTAATCAGGTAGATTCCTAAGGCCTTTCTAGCACGTATTCTGAAAACGTAAAACATTTTTTCAGATTAATTTATGGATTATTAAATATTTTTTCATGTGTTTGGATGCTCCCAATTGATTTACATATGCTTTACGAATTTAAATGATATTACAAATTAGTTCGCAGAAATATTAATCTTTATTTGTTTAAAATTAAATTTCCATAATTTAAAATTTAAATTAGCTTTATATGAATGAGATAATGTTTTTTTATCTGTTAAATTCAAATTTCATGCCTTAAGCAATGACGCAAGCGAATTATTTATTTAATTTTATTTAACTTTTTGTTGGTTTCTTATGAAATACACTCGTAGACAAAAAAAACGACGCCCCACGACGCACCGTGAAGACATAAAGCAAACTGGACACAATTTGATATGCATACGGGTTTCGATGGAAAATGTAAAATTTTACATTTTGGCTGCCAATGAATGAACGGTTGTCGCTACAGCGCATTTGATCTGCGCAACTGGCAGTATATTTAAGAGGAGAAATTACGATTCCTGGTCATAAATTCTTCAGGAATTTCATTCCGTTATTCTGGTAGACAGGAACTATGTCCGGCATACAGGTGCGCGAACGATATGCGCAGATGTCAGAATTTGAGAGAGGTCGTGTAGTTGGGCTTAAAGAAGCCGGTTGGTCTTATCGGCGAATAGCTCGACATTTGAGCAGGAGCGATGCCACTATTAGGCGATGTTGGCAGGAATGGCTGAACCATGGCCGCACACAGCATCAGGAAGGAAGCGGTAGGCCTACAGAAACGACAGAACGTGAAGACCGAGCAATCGTCAGAGGGCACTCACAGCCCAGATGCCCCGTTATCATCGATTTTACGTGCAACTAGTGCTTCAGTGACCGCAGGGACCATTCATAGACGGCTCACAAAAAGGGGACTGAGGTCACGGTGCCCCTTGCGCCGACTACCATTGACCTTTGTACAACGTGTTTGCAGTGGTGTCGAGCTCATTCGCACTGGAATGTCACTGACTGGAGTAGAATAATCTTCAGTGATGAGTACCGCTTTGAACTGAGCCTCGATGACCAGCGAAGGCGAGTCTGGAGACGCCCCGAACAGCGGTGTGATACCAACCTGATTGTCTTCCGGCAGACAGGCCGACAACCAGGAGTGATAGTCTGGGGTGCCATTTCATTTCACAGTAGGACCACTTTGGTTGTCATCCGTCGCAACCTTACAGCACAGCGGTACGTCGACGAAGTTCTAAGGTCCGTTGTGTTGCCCTTCATGTCACGCCACGATGGGCTTACATTTCAGCAAGATAATGCCCGTCCCCACACTGCACATGTTTCTACTGCTTGCCTTAGTGCTTGCCGAACATTACCTTGGCCAGCAAGACCGCCGGATCTCTCTCCTATTGAGCACGTTTGCAGCATTATGGGCAGGGCCCTCCAACCAGCTCGGGATGTTGACGATCTAACGCGCCAGTTGGACAGAATCTGGTACGATATCCCTCAGGAGGACATCCGAAACCTCTCAGTCGATGCCAAGCCGAATAACTGCTTGCATAAGAGCCAGAGGTGGACAAACGCGTTACTGACTTTTTCACTTTGTAAAGCTCTATCACTTCAATAAATCACCCAATTTTTCTCAAACTGTAATCATTTGTTTTTATGTACATGTACACTTCTATCGATTTTCGTCCCATTCGGATAACTCAATTCATTTTTGAGTTATGCGTGATACATAACGTACGTACGGGCATACAGACGACACGAAAAAAATCTCTTCTGAATCCATTTAAATTCATTTTGGAAAAAAGAGTCGTTTATTCTGTTATATTATACGGAAAAAAAATATCATTCGAGCGAAAAAAAATTGCGATTACAATACTTCCTTTACTTCGTATAGTCCAAATACCACCTTTTAATGTACTAGTTTGTTATAACTTATTTGCATTATTGGAAGCTTCATTCTATCTGATAGCTTTGTACCAAAACGAATATGATGTCAGTATAAAAATAACTCATCAGATATGCAAGTGACATGTGCTAAGATAAGCAAGTTAAACAATAGCACTAGCAAACAGGTGCTTGAATAAACTAAACATTCCAAATAAATAGTTACATAAGGTAAGATTTGTTATATTTTCATTCAACCATTTAAATGATTCATGATAGATCTTGTGATAGGTTTGAAATGACGATAACAAAAGAAAAAAAGTGTCACGCAAATATAAACGTCGAAAATTGGAAAGTTGAGATTCAGCGAGATGGAATAATAGTCTGTTCCTCACCTTCCCCTATTCTCTCTCTCATAGACACACATGCACGCACGCACATCGCTGTATCCAATAGCGAATCATAGCAAAAGCATTTCCTGCGGACACCCACGAAACTAGTTTAATTTCACGCTCCATGCGAGGTCAATGGTTAAGATGAAATGACGTCATCCAGGATGACAAATACCGTTAGAACATCATTAACGTACACGGGGAAATATGTTTCCGACTACACTTTTTTTTTTTAATCAAAATTTGTTATTATTCAACCATCTGAGTAACATGTTTCTATCGGCTAAGGCTTGAGGTTTTCAACCAGAGGAAAATGCGGTCAGCGTTTTATTTAGCTGTTAAAAATTTAATTTTAGTTTATGAATATAAAAAAAACTACTTTTTAATTTTATATACGTCAAAAAATACTTTCTCTACTTTACAAATTACTTTTTAGAGTTTACCAACATTTTCTATACTCCTTCTTGTATAATTTATAAAACATGTTAGAAAATAATCTACATAAATATGTATACATAATTTATGTATACGTAAGTTTTGTAAAGGATGGGGGTGATCTTTCCGCAATGGTGAAAGGAATGTATGCAATAAAAAAGATTTAGAAAATAAAATTAAAAAAAAAAAAGAAGAAGAAGTTCTTAAATCTAACGCTAACATAAGTTTTAACAAAATACAGTGAATTCTCTCTAAAGCGATCACCAGATGGTTTTAGTCTTCTTTGGAAGTAGCTGCCAGAAGTTATCTTCTGTAGCATTGTTTATTTATGCTTTCAGAAATACTGGTCACTTTCATTAACGGTCGTCTTTAAGAGGTGGTCGCCGCGAAAGAGTTCATTGTACTTACAAACGAGTCGAAAAAAAATCCAATTTATTTCAAAGATTTTGCGTAACAGACTCAAGAACGTAGGGAATAGCCCATGAAAACACGCTTGAAACCCAGATCCAAAAGTGACCAAATGTGTAAGACTCCTCATCAAGCCACCTTTAAAAGACCAAAAACATCATATATTTAAGTTCAATATTTTTTTTCTATCATTATGAGTAAAAATACTCGTAATATTGATTTCTAGCTGCAGAATAACTCTTCGTTTCTGCAGCTATACGATGTCAGAAATCATCAATGCCTTCGCGGATGTCGAACAATGTATCTTCTATAGTCTAAAAGGGGGGGGGCCTTCACTCTTCACTCCTTTTATTGCTTTCAAAGTAAACAGATATGTACAGTACGAAGTCCGAAATAGGGACGTCCAGTATCTCCAGAAATCAAACATTCAGCATATAATATCCGAATCTCCTTACCACCAGCCAAAACATACATAAATAAATAAAACAGTAACACACACAAAAAAAAAACTACGTCCAAAGACTTTTTTTAATGTTTTGTGTGTTACCTTTATTTATTAAATATCATGTTCTTCGTACTTAAACCATAAAATTCAATTCAACAGCAATATCACAAAATCATTTAGAAAGAGCCCGACTTCAAAATTTCCAATACAGTCCCGCGCGCTGAAGATTTTTTTTTTTTTATTTAATTTTTTTTTTTTTTTTAAATTTTCCTGCCGTACAGCGTTGCCATGCTCGCTTTGAAATTGTTGAGTTTGCAAATCAAAAATCAAATTTTGAAATTTAATAGCCCGGTCTATTTTTGTCGTACAGGGGTCAAATTTCTTATAATTTTATTTTTCCTTAACAAGTATAAAACTTTCCCAAATATAAGTACAGGAACCGGGAGCTCGCATTAAAAGTTAGATTTCATTATTTATCGAAAATGAATTTATTTTAAAATCTGATATTACGAAAACAAGAATATTTTCGTCATTTACAACACAAAAAATTTCTGTCGTTGAAAGTATATGACTGCGATCAACGACTATACATATATATATTTTCGGTACTGCCGATTGCAGTAAAATAGGGAGGTGCCTAACTAGATGTTATAGCAATCCCATACACAAAATATCGACGTTTCGCGGAGGATCGTTTTTGAGTTATGCGAGATACATACGTATAAAAACGTTAAGTAAGTACGTCACGAAAAAAACCATTTTACAATCCGTTTGGAAGAAAGAGTCCTTTATTCTATATGTACGTACCGACGTCACGCAAAAAAAAAAAAAAAAAGTCAAAATGGATTGGCGAACAGTCAAAAGGGATATTTCCGTTGAAATCTGATAATTGATATTTTTCACGAGAGAGAAGACGACTACAAGGGAGAGACAGGAGAAAAAAAATCACACCAACTTAACAATATTTATTAATCAGAATTTAAAATACACTTAATTAGTGTGCTTACCATATGACGATGAAGTGGCTCAGCTTTTATAAGAGTTCTGAATGATTTTAGAATTGCCTTTCTCACCAATACACTCTCAACATTCAGTCAGCGTTAATGAGCACTGCAACTGATGATGCTGAAATGTAGGTACTTATTACATAGAAAGAAAAATAAACTACATATAAACAACACTTCTTATATGTAAAAAAAAAAAAAAAAAAATAACCTTACACATTTACGGTACTCGAATTCATTCGAAAACTTAAAAAAAAAATTAAATATGCATTATTTTTTTAATATTTCGAAACACTTTTATTAAAAATATGTAAAACGTTTTTTCAAAAATTTTCAATTTCTTTTTTCCCACCACGAATTCCACCTGGAGGAAATAATAGCCAGATTATGTTGCAGGTACAGATTTTTGAGAGCTTCAATATTGAGATTCTTTCCCATATCTGTGATATTATGTCTCTAAGCAAAACCATGGGCTTGAAGGCAAAAAATGAAGACATGGAAGAGTTACTAAAGAACCACAAAAAATGAGCTCAGTAAGAAAGAATTACAACAACTCCAGAAGCAGCAATCAAAATCAACTGTGGAGAAAATGTCTTCAGAGAAAGTGGACGGGAGAGTAGATGAATTTTTTGATTCGTGAAATTTGTGCAAAATGGTGTAAGCTGCAAAATTTTATTAATGATAACAAACTGACAAAGCAACAGCAAGTTACAGCATAAGTATTTTATGTGACAAAGGCCATGTCTCACTTTAAAAACATTTTAAAATATAGACAACAAGTCACACTGGACAAATTTTGAATGAAATCCGATAAGCCTCAATCAAAATCAAGTGGCGACAAAAGATAAAGAAAAATAAACGAAGAAGCCTCAAAATAGCCTGATGTTCTTATAAGGTTCGTATGCTTCGCTTTAAGCTA
>KK112331.1:72640-103590 GCA_000611955.2 Stegodyphus mimosarum
CACGCTTGAATCATGACCGAGAAGACTGTTGCTTGGATGGCGACTAGTGCGGAAATCACAACTGGCTTGATGGTTAAAACATCATTTTTATTTTTCACAGCAACAACTATTCAGAAACATATCTTTGTTTAAATGTGATACAACACTAAGGGAGCTAAACACGCCCCACAATTTCGATACATGTAGTTTACATTTTAGATAATACGGAAAGAAGACAAAGCGAGAGACGTGGTTCACTCAAGCAGCAGGGGCAAGCGCGAGAAAGCAATGCGTCCTCACTTCGGTTCTATTTTACAGCCGGAGAGTTTTCCTGTTAATCCTGAGCAGTAACTGGGTTAAATATCACAGTGCAGAGAAACTGCAGGGAAAGAATAACGTAGCATGCGACAGAGTGACGCAAAATCCCTAGTATTGTACTACTTTTAAGCAAAGATGTATTTCTGAATAGTCCAAAATAAAGCAACAACATAAAATATCTGACAGTTCAAAAAATAATTATGGTTTATTGCAAAAAAATTTTGTACAGAGATGCCCAACACTATGACAGAGGTAATATTAACATAACAAAATAAATATGGGACAACTGTTTTGCGATATGCAAATGGAACAGAAAATGGGCAGAACACTTCCTATTTGTTTCATGATTAGGCTAATAAACGAGTAATAATAAAGATTATGGCCAGCTTTCACAGTTTTACATGCTGACAACGGACCTTCATACTGTAAATAATATTGCTGTTGATCATAGCTCTTCGCAATACATTCCTTCTTCTAAAAGCGATGATTTTAATGCCTGTAAGGCACTGGGAGAGTACTAACGTCGAGAGCATACAAAACACAGCCTATAGCTTTTAAGCCCAACGACTTCGCTGACCACATCATACAGTAAATACTGGCTTCCTCCAGAAAATCGTTAAGCAGTTGAGCTCTACGCGGCCTTTACGTTGGCGTCCATAAAAATAAAGTCTTCTCCAACAACTTCTCAGAAATGTCTCACGTAAGGTACATGAACAACATCCCTATTACACTAAGCGGTCACACTACCCGCGTTAAAGACACACAATAGTATATGACCATCCAACATGATGCCTACCCATAAGGATTTAACAGTAGAAAGATCCCCACAAGGATTTAACGTCTTTCAAAGTGGACGATTCCTTTCACGTAGGAGGGACAATACCGAGTGATAGACTTTCTCCATACGAAGATTCGCTGATAATCCTGGTATGGGTTGAATCTCGAATCATCACTGAAGAAAACATGGCCCTAATTTTGTTATGTTCAAAAATGATATGCCTGGCTCCACAAAAGACGCACTATCTTCTGTGATCTGTTGAGAAAGCACACACCGCTCGTCGCTAAGCACAAAGGACCTGTTGTGCAGGTGTCTGTGTAGAATTTATCTAAAAACTGTTGGTCTAGAGGCAACAGTGATGTCCTCAGAAAGCTTTGTAGCTATCATGTCTCTATCGTCGTGCATTTAACGTGAGAGGAATTTTTTAGGTACAAATTGGTTAGAAGCATCTAAGATCTAAAACTGAGTATCTTGTTTTTAGTAATATTGTATTCCCTATACATTGTTTACAGATTTGAACTTTTTGGTGTACATTGAGAGGGATAAAAATAAACCACTCAGGGTGGCAAAAGGATAGCTACGCCACTGCATGTATAGATCCTCCAAAAGTGTCGTGGCTCTTGATGGTCTTCAACGGACCACCTGGTGCTGATATCCATAGTCTGGAATTGATACCATAACCTAGATATCACTCTTACAGAACTCGTAATCACCAAACGACCTTTCCTACTGACTAGCAAGCCTTAAGCATACCAATAGTTCATCTTAAACCACATCTGAACAACGGATAGAATTCATTTTAACTGAAATTAGTGACAGGCTTATGACTCATTTTACAAAAAACACAAATCTATAGAAGAATTTCACAAATTCAAAAACCGACACGTTTTTAAGAAAATGTATCCTTTAAATATGCCAACTATTAGGTGCTTACGTTACATTTACTGCCACCCCAAATTATATACAGCATATTTTTTTCAAATATTAATAGTAGATATTTTGAATTACTACAAAAATACGTTTTTAACTTTAATGCTTTTACACTATAGTTAGAAAGTACTGTCTAATTATTATCATCATATGAATTAAGCAAGAAAGAAGAAATATTTATTCATTTACAAGTGCTTGGCTTTTGGCACTTAAAAATATAATAAATACATACAATTCTATATGAAAACTGGAATTAGTATTTAACGCTTCTCATGTCAATCGATAATACAAACAAGAATTATGAATTAATGGCACACTAAATTACACTGATTAAAATTGTGTTATTTAAATACTGATTCCACACAAATGGGATTAGATCAAGGTAACAAGTCATTCCATTAGAATCAATAGATGTTATGTTAATACCTGAGTAATGAAAAACCTTTCCTTAGCTGCTACCTCATTAGCTTAAAAATAAAAATAAAAATTCATTTTATTTTGCATATGAAACATAAAATAGCATGGTTTCGTACACACAGAAAAGGATTTTTCATGCACAGTAAACTAAAATATAAGTATTTCCATATAACCAAAACTTAATGAACTGAAACATCCAAATATATGCAATCAGAATACTAAGTTCATGGAAGTTTGTATTAATACGATATTAACGAATACCATCGTGAAAGCGAATTTTAAAGTAATGTTTTACAAACAGATATATCAGCTTAAATAAAATCAATAAACAATTACCTACGGAGTACATAAATCAACAGAAATAGCCTTCACATTGCCTATAAAATTCGAAAACAGTTTTACAAAAAACAAAAAAAAAGGTCGTTTCTCTTTCAGATTAAAGTGAAACACTTCACTTATAAAAGCTGTATCTTCCGGATTTATGATCACAATGTAAAAAAAATTTTAATATTTTTGTAAGATTTAAAACGACATTGAATACGTTCAGGGTACGTAGTTTAGAAAGACGACATTGTTTCAACAGAAACGTTTTTTAACTGTGCTCTGCAATCAGATCGAGGCTGGTTTGTTAAAAACACTACGATTAATTTTACATACAAGCACATTTGCTTTTAATTTTATTATACTATTCATTTTAGTTTGACTTTATCCAAGGTTGTCGTATAATAAACACATACAGAATTCCCGATCCATGCATAATAAAAGAAACACGGGAAGCATTTTTTTTTTGTTTTGTTTTGTTTTAATGAATGAAAACACGTTTGCCTTCAGACACACATCTGCTAAGTCCTCCTATCTGTTTCCTCTCATTTTTCTAAATAACGGATTTCCAATACATTGTAAAGTCAAAGAAAAAAAATATACATACAGTACCATTACCATTTTAAAGAATACTAAAGAAAGCGTTTACTTCTGAAAAATTCAGGACTATAAATAACCGCTCACCGTTCCAATTTAGAGGAATTTAAAATTCAAGAGAGTTGTAAGAATAATTACTGCCATTCAGTATGACACAAAACTAAAACTTGAATTTCAAAAAGTTTCACTAGGTCATAGGGTATGAAAAATTAATGCAAACAATCAGAATTATTTTCTACCATTATTAAAAAGAAAATATAAAGTCTACATGATCCATATTGTTGCGTGCGTACGGGTTCGTAATGAATTGAATGCACAAGTCGATAAAAAGTTTAAAAAATTTATTCTTATCTCAAGTAATAAAACAGAATGCTGAGATTTCGTCAGAGATATTCGCGCAATATCACAATATCTCACAGTAGTTATATTTAAAATTACTGAAACGTTGAATACAACTCAATTCAAAATACAGAGAAAGTTATTCCGATCTTACAGTGAATTCGCTACAATCAATAACAGCACTAAGTAAACACCTACAGTTCAATTAACAACAACAACAACTGAGATGAGATGTTTTAATCCGGCTTTTATAACTTCGAGATCAGTCTGGTATTTTCTCGATTTTTCTAGACAGCAAAAGCAATTACGAGATATCTATTTATTAAATGTTAAATGCACGCGCTCTTGTATTTTTACTTTCCCAGCGTAGCTTTCTCTTAAATTTTATCACGCGCTGCACTGCAAGGGAAAATAAAGCAATTTAATTACAATTCTACTAAAAATAGCTAAATAAATACAAAATCCGTAAATCCACGTCCAATCATCTGATTATGACATAGCACACTAGAGCTACCTACAAAAAGGGAGTCACGTTTGCGTAAGTGAACTTTTGGCTCGTATTCATACACTATCTACCATAAGTATTTGGACACTCATATAAATACCAATATCTGCGATCCTGATATACGTCACGCCCTCCTCCATTAAATATCGTGTAGGAAAGTACACTGGCATTAGTGGCATTCAAGATGCCACGAAGTGCAGAGTTATCTGATTTCGAGAAAACAGTAATCGTCGGCTATACAAAAATGGCCGATCCTTAAGGGGCATATCTAGTGAATTACACAAATTCGACAGACGCCTGTGTGACTCAGAAGTGGTAGGTGATCGGTGATTATTGCAATGTACTTCAGTCGGCAGACAAGCGAAACAGGGAGATAGGTACCGACGGGTGCTGTCCAGAGAAATCCGGAAGAACCGCAACCAACCGATGACACACATATCTCAGACGTTTCATCAGGAAAACTGGAAGTGTTGTTTCGATGAATACCATCCGTAAGAGAGCACATCTGTTCGGTTTTCATGGTCGTGCTGCTGCTCATAAACTTTTGATCACAAGTCGAACTTCGCTGTTCGGTTAATGTGGTGCAAAACACGCCGACGGTGGACCATTGATCAATAGAAACGGATTCTATGGAGAAAAGAATCAAGGTTCACCTTCTACCGTTCGGATGGCAGGATCTAGTGTCTGGCTGGAGAATGCCTCCTGCCAGAATGCATTGCGCCCACAGTAAAATTCGTCGTCGTCGGAATTATGATCTAGGGGTGTTTCGTCTAGTATGAACTGAACCCTTGGTCCTAATTCATGGTAAACTCAACACGCCTGCTACGCTATTTTGGACGACAGGGTGCTTTCTACGTTGTGGCAGTTTTACGGGTTGGACCCATTTTACTTTCAGGATGACATCGCCAGCTGTCATGTTGCGAGGTCCACCATGAACTGGTATGGTGGCAATGGAGTTAACCGTATGTACTGACCTGCCCAAAGCCCAGACTTGAACGCTATCGAGAACCTCTAAGACGAGGTGGATTGCCGAATTAAGGAATGCAACAGCCGTCTAATATCAGTGAAGGAACTTACATATCTTCTCCAAGGACTTTTAGAAAGCATGCCCCTGAGGGTTTAGGTGTGACTGCCCCTCGTGGAGGCTGTACCGACTATTAAATTTGAATATATATATATATTTTTCCTTTTGCATTTGAATAATTTTTTTTCTTTTCGATGTCCAAATACTTATTGGTATGTAGTGTATTACACATGGAGAAAACCTCGGAAATGTCCCGATACAATCCGCCTGTCAAGATTTTAATCTAGGTCGAATTACCAACGTTTACTGATCTTATACTTTCGGCCGCTAATGGCCTCATGAAGTCATTGTGTTAATTCGCCACCCCATTCGATTAATATTATTCTCTTTATATTACATTCCCACCTTTCATTCCATTCTTTTCTCCCCTATCAATAATTAAGTATTTTTGTATATCTGCCGTCACAAGCGTAATAGTCAAAGATACTAAAAAAACATTTATATAATGAATCAAATGTATATATTTGCCCTCAATTGATGATAATATTTAAAAGATGTACACAACTTAAAAATTTCGAATATACGATTCAATTTTTATCTTTCGCTGTTTCCTTTCCAATATTTAGAAATTTTATTTAAATCATATACGAGCAATAAATTAAAATGTTAAGGAAACTATACAGATAATATACATCATGCACAAAAAAAAATCTGTGTACGACACAAAAGCGCCATTCACATAAACTTGCTCTTGAATTTTATCACGATATACTGGTATTCGTATGAATAAAATTATTTGGGGGGGAAGAAACCTTTACTTGGTAAACAAAGCACAAGGACATGCTTTTGATTGTGGATATATAGTCCAAAACTTCATCACATCGCCCGTTAAAATGCTGAAATGCTTTATTGACGCTCACGCTGGAAAACGCCAAACACATTGTTAAAGCCTTCTAAGAGGAAACAGGCAAAGCATTTTATCACCTCCAGCTTTTTGAAGCAAAATGTAACAAAAAACTAACATTATAGTAACTTCAATGAAGTATAATAATAAATTAAAATTCAAACAACAATAATTTACTGATAAACATCCCTTTCAAATCCAAAAGAACGATACTAGACCCGATCTATAATAAGTAAATACAGCTGACTGGTTTAGACGCCTTGTATAAATCAAAAAGATACGCTTAATTTTAAATAGTTTATTTCCTCTTAGATGACACTGATGATGTAAGTGGAATTAAAACTCAAATAGCCAATAATAATTTTACAGCAGTATTAATTATCCAATCAAATGCATTGAAAACCATCTGTCCCTTCAATTCCACATAAACTAAATTAGATCCTACAAAGAACCAGGCGAATTCTTGCACAGGCGTGAAATGATACCAGCACAGAAGAAGGGTGAAAATAACCCTTTATTAAGTACGAACAGAAGGGCACATACTTCGTGCTTTACAATAACACCATCAACTTGCGGTGAAACTTAAATGTAGTATATAAATCAATTCATAAGTCAAATTAGAATAGTGCTGGATTAGCACGCTAAAAGTGTGGCTAACTTTACGTTGATTCACAAACGACGATTATTCGAAATGGCCAAAGGGTGTGCTAGCGTAACAGCGAGATGGCAACGAAACGTGCGCTGACTAGCGAAAGCACGCTTTGTATAAACTCAGAGATTCACCCGTTTAAATATTCCCTTCACTTAACTTTAAATTTACATCCTGACGAGGAAATGCGAGGGGAGATTGAGGAGTTCAGGAAAGGTATCAAACTTAAAATAATTTGATATGCAAAATAAGGAAAACCCTACAACTGCACTTCCTTTCTACACTTCTGCCTGCCTATTGCTCTCTTCTTACTGCAAAGCCCTCAAAAATGTAAACATTTTGAGATAGGCACCAGTAGTGTACAAAGTGGTTTGTGGCCATAGCATGTTTATTAAAATAAAGATGAATATTTAATTTGCCTCGACTGCCCATTTGTTGTTCATTACGGATTCTACAATCTACGCTGCTACGCCGTCAATATTGCTAAGCTTGCTTCATTACAAATCAATTTTTCTACAACATCAATATTTCTAAGTTTGCTTTCATTTCAGTGAGTATCTACTTTCATTACATATATACTCGTACACTAGCTGCATGATTTTGATACTACTAACCTGCAGCGTCATTAGGTTATTTCAAAGCAAGAGATGTGAAAAATGTGCAATGCCCTCGTAGGAACTCGAACCCTGGACTTCTTCAATACGCGTCCAGTGTGCTTCTAGTTACACTACGAAGGGATGCAGAAAGGAGGAAGAAAATCCCTTGTATATATATTCTTCCTTTTCAACGGCGACTGGGGATTAGGGAGGCCAATCCCCAAATCCTGGTGGTCACGAATTATTGTCCATCACCTTTTTAATTCGGGCGCCACCTGTAGAGTCATTAGGGTTTTTGGTGTTGGAGACAAAAAAAAAAATGCAGTGCTCTCGCTGGGACTCGAACGCCAGACCTCCTTACGGGTCGAGTGTGCTTCAAGTTACACCACAAACGCACGCAGAAAGGAAGGAAAAATACCTTCTAAATTTACTACTGATATTTTATTATCGCACTTTCAATTCGTTTAATTACTAACTATGTTCAAACAAATTTTAAATTAATATTTTAAATACATATTTAATTAATATCAATATTTTAAACAATTTAAAATTGTAATTAATGTTTTAAAAATGATATTAATACAAATTTAATATTTTTAAAATCATAAGAATGGAAATTTCTGTCCGTAGTTACAAAAAACTGGAAAAAAAAAAGTCATGCCTTTACTTGAATAAGTAACTACAGTTTACATTATCCTCGATTGTAATGTCTAATTCCAGAGTTTCCAATCTTCTTCATCCATAATCACCAGTTTCATCATCATTTTCATCGTCAACATTTTCACTTAATTCTGGGTTTCAAAATTCCCCTTTAATGCAGCAATTTTTTAATTCTTTGTGGTTTTACTCAAGTCTGAGCAAGTGAAATCATATTTCATAGCCTCAAGAACATTTAAATTTTCCCGTCTATTTCCTCTAGTTGTATTTTGAAGGGCTATTTGAATCAACCTCTGCCTGCATTCAAATTCTTAATGACACACAGATCTAAACGCTGTACTATACTAATGCAATTAGGCAGGAAGAAAACAACTTTTACATGAATTCTGTTGTTTGAGGATGGCCGGTACATTGATCCATAAAAAGTAAAATTTTGCGGTTTTGCTCGCTCATAGTTTTGTCTATTTTCTTGAGCTACACTGTAAAAATGTCCGTAGCCATCATTGCTTTCTTATTTGCTTTGTATTCTAATGAAAGAATTTTAACATGTTCGAAGCACCTCAACTTTTGTGACTTTACTATAACTAAAGGAGTCATTTTTTCTGTACTATCACCATTTGCACATAGTAACACAGTGAGACGTTCTTTACTATCTTAGCTTCATGACATTGGTTGGTCACCTTTGAAAGCTAGGGTTGTAGGGTCATTAGTTTATATGGAAACGGGAGATGCGAAAAATGAGCAACGTCTTCACCGCGAATCGAACCACGGACCTTTTGATTACATGTCGAGCGTGCTGACCACTACACCACGAAGACATGTGGAGAAGGCGGGAGAAATACCTTATATACTCCCCCTTTTAAAGGTCGACTTGGGATTAGGGGCTCCAACTGGCAAATCGCGGTGGTGGAGAATCATCATCCACCACCTTTTAGTTCGGGCGCAGCTTGTAGGGTCATTAGGTTATATGGAAACGGGAAATCTGAAAAATGAGCAACGCTTTAACGGGGATCGAACCACGGACCTCACGGTTACGCGTCGAGCGTACTGACCACTACACCACGAAGGCATATGAAGAACGCGGAAGAAATACCTTATAGGGTTCTTGTAGGCATACCTTTGAAGAGAAGAGTATATTCATGAACATTAAAAATGTCTTCTAATTCATATCCATCTATTTTGTTGGATGAACTTTTAAACCGTTCTTCAACAAACTCATTCTGATTCTCCATTTATTATATGGCATCAGATTCCATGCTGCGGTTTAAATGTATGCAGGCTCTAATTGGAAAGCAAGTTTCCTTCACATTCGATCGAAGTGCTATTTCTTTTAAGTCCGATTTACTATTTCTTTCTAGTAACTTCTTTTTACTATTTCTTTCTTTTAAGTCCGATCTACTATTTCTTTCTAGTCCCGATTAACATAGGGCCATTCAGTGGGATATTGGATGCATGACACATATTGAAAAATTTAGCAAAACGATTTCAATCTCACGAAACTTTCCATCTTGAAAACGCAGTTTCTTTGAAGCGGACTGTTCTCATATTTATATTCTTTCTTCAACTTTTATTCTATCATACACAACCATTTTTAGTGTTGTCGCAGGCATATTCAGTTTCTTTGCTAACTCAACTTTCGTCTCACCAATATTCTCATCAAATTCTTAAAGATTTGAATTTTATCTTAACGAGAGCCCCTTTTGCTTTCATGACATTTTGCATCAGTTATTTTTCCTCCACGTGGTTTACTTAACACAGCACTCTGTTCAGAAGAAAAACCCGTTTTTCTTCTGAACAGAATTTATTTTTCTTTTCATGTACCCTCCCTATTCATGAACCTATTCCGTGCCAAATTTTTGTAACGGTTTTCAACTCCTGTACCAAATTATGATGTCCCTAACCTCTGCTCCTTCTCCTATTCCTCATTTCCCGAAAAAACACTTGAACAGAGGGACTGCAAAATGTAAAACCATTTTAATGACGTCAGCAAGTCAAGCAAAAATGACGTATAACCGAAGTTATCCGACGGATAAAAGAAATATTTTACTATTAAACAAATAGGAGTGAATCGCGACCAAGAAGAACGACGTATAAATGTAAAACGTACAAACAAGAAACGTATAAACGCTGCTGCATTGTAGTACTATCCAAGTCCATCGATACTGCTATAAAGATTTCAATTTCGATTAAATAAAATCAGAAAATGAAATAGATAATTTTTATTTCAACTGAAAAAAAAAAGAATCGGAAGTTATACTACCATTTTTAAAGTAAAATTACTTTTACTTCGCAAAATTCTGGTAAACACTCCCTTCCCCCCCCCCAAAAAAAACTATAAATTTTTTTTAAAAATTCAAACCATTTGACATATAAATATATATATTATATATGTGTGTGTTTCAAATGGTTTGAATTTATATATATACGTGTAAAGAAAGAAAAGGGAAGAAAACTAGGCAATATAGAAGACAAGTTTAAAATTTCTACTAATAGCCCATAATAAAAGTAAATACAATTAAAATGGAAAATATTCCCATTTAAATTGCGTTTACTTTTATGGTATAATAGAATATAAATTATCCCTTCCGCCCAACGATAAAATTTTGAAACTTTCTCTACAGATTTATAATTTAACATTAAATTCTTACTTCGGTTTTAAATAAATCATATTTTAAAAATAGGTGGCATTAAAATTTAAAGATTTGAAAAATTAATTTCTTGAACGTTTCAAAATAAAAAACAGGCATACAGATGAGATTTCGAAAAATAAAAAGTTATTTAACTTATTAATTTATTGAAGCATTATACGTAAGTCTTTTTTTTTCTTCAATGTTGTTTCATTGGATTATTTTATACTAACAAATAATAGTACAATTAGAATCTTTCGCAAATTAAATCGATAGAAAATAAACTGTCTTCACCATGCGATATGAAGCTAATGTTTTATTTTGTACATCATTAACCTTAAAAGTATCTCCTGGATTTCCTACTGGCTGAAACAAGATTTTATCCTCCCCCCATCACAAATACCACTGATATTAGGAACAATAGATTGTTTCAATATAACAAATGCATCAGTTAATTCACTTTTATAAAGTTTCCACTTTGCTGCTGGCAGTAATTTTTTTTTATGAAGAATAAAATCAGCAAAAGAGAAAAATAAATTCTTCTTTCAGGAACTATTCTTTTCTTTTCGTCTTACTTGAGGTAACGTTTATTTTATATTTTATTTCTATAGAAACATCTGTTTTGAGTTCCTATAAATGTTTAGTTTTACACATTTTTATAACATTTCAGTAATTATCAAGTGTCTTCAGGGTATTTTTTAGACTACTGCTTTCATTTTCCCCTAATTAAGTAACAGTTGCTCTAATATTTGGTAACTATTTTTTTTAATTTCAGTTTAGAAATTAAGTCCTGAAATTTACTGACCAAATATTTTATTATGACTGAACTTTTATTGACTGGCTTACTATAGGTACGAAACATGGATGATACAAAGCTCAAAGAAATAAAATAAAGAAAAAAGGTCAGAAATTTTTATCAGGTATCAATTTTTCTTTCTACAACGAAATTGAAAAGCCTTAAAACTGCTTTTCTTTACTACCATTTCCCAAAATAGTGTCCTACGTTTTTTCTTAATCAATTAACTAATCAGCCAACTAACCTAACATGACCACTCACATAACATTTGCAATTCTGCGCAATGGATATGAGAAACCTTATTTTCAGAAATATACACAATTGACTAAAAATATAGAAATAGTACAAATCTCTGAAAGACTGTTACTAATTCTTCTGCTGCAGCGAAACCTACAGGTTGTCCCCAAAATACTGGTACAAAGTTTAAGGGCAGAAAGAACAAGACAAAAGGACTGAGAACGGCATAGCAACGCATGACTGGAAACGCCATGTGGAAGTGGTATCAGAGGTACAAGAATGAAGGGAGACAAGGCAGAAAATATCAGAAGTATTTATTCCTTATAAATAGCGCATAATATTGCAGTAGATGATACCATCTCAAAATGTTACAAAAGATGTTCAAAGTTTCCATTATTACAAAATTTGCAACGACAGCCCATGGATAGACGAACATATTCAAAACCATCTAGATTTGCTTGGGTATATACAGCAGCGCAGACAATTCTTGCAATCAGATCTATTTCAGACTCGCCAGGTGTTCAATAAAAGTAGTTTTTAAGTGCTCCTAAAAGAAGAAACTTCAGGTTGCTCAAATCCAAACAGCATGGGGGCCGGACCACCAGTCAACCACGCTCAATCCTTCCCTGACCAAACGACTCACTCAAATGTCTGCGAAAACATCTTCCATAATGGGAAAGCGCCCAACGATGTTGAAATCACAAGTTGCGTCTTTCAGTTTATAGCATAGGGTGAAGTCAGCCTGACACCATCTACTCCAAAGATAAAAAGAACACATAAAGCCCGACAAACAGTAGACCAGTCCCAACATGCGAACAGCCCTCGTGAATAGCACCATCTAGCAACGTACGATGACGTTTGCGGTCAGGCGTTGCTAAGCATTTCTCAGTCTTTTTGGCATCTCTACTGAATATTAAAGTTTGTACCAATATTTACGGGATATCTTGTATACGATTGCACAAAGAAAGGAAGATGTCAAGTTACTGTATAACCTAAAGGCACGAAAGAATTTATTGCAAAAATCTCATTCATATTGTTTATGATTATTGTTTCACTAGTAAAAAATAGGAAAGCGGAATAAATAATATACCTGATAACAGGAAAGAAATTTCAACAGACATAATTTACAGTTGGACGTTGCTCTCCAGAATAGATTAAAAAAATGGATTTACTTTACTAAGCGAATTCACTCCGATTCTAGAAAATGAAGTTGTTCTTTATAGTTCACGGACAGCTTTTGTTGGAAGCGTGCCAGGAATACAAATCTGATCTGCTAATTGTTCATGAACTGGTTCATTTTACTGAGCGAGCAAATGCCTGATTCGTGAAAAAAGAGCGGAGCTCATGTTGGAAGCGTGTCAGGAAAGTTCGAGTCCTATTTTAGGGAAGGAAAGAGGTTTTAATTATTTTTATTTCCCAACTTTTTGAAAAACTCTTATTTCAGATTTTTATTGCTAGTTTCGTCGAATCGAAAACAAGCTATTTGTCTACATAATCCCTTAACTGACCATATTTTTCTAATTTTTGGCAATTTTTAAAATTTATTTTGACTTCATTTGGCAATTTTACAACAGTTAAAAAATTATTCGATAATACTTTGAAATATTAACCGAAATGTTAATCACAATGAAGGATGTATTTTCAACGTTTTCCTACACCTTAAATTGGCGCAACTTCGGCAATTCGATAATTATTACATTCCGAATGATAACATTAAGCTGCATCTAATGCAATTCGCTATTGATTCTATTCTGCATTTGTTGGAGAGATTAGCTGCATGCAGTTTTCGTGGTTTTCCTTGTGTATAATGGTAACTTGTTTCTTCTTTAGAAAATGTGGTCGAAGAAAGTGGAATGGAGATCGCCTGTGGTTAGTAGCATTCAAGGCACTGATGATCAATAGCCTCGACAGACACCCTTGTGATCTAATTTTAATTTATGTAGCAACCTAAATTTACTGCACAACCCTCCCCCCACAGCTGACAAAAGGATTTATTGACGTGACAATTAATCTGCATGTCACCGATGACTAACAGCTTTAAAAGACACCGTTGTCCTTCAATTTAATTTACAAATTTATCTAAATTTACTCCACCACGGCACACGTCAGTGGCCTGTTAGTAGATTATAAATGACCTCAAACTTGTAGGTCATCGGTCATTCCTGAAGGGAATATACTTCATTTACAGTATATACTTCATTTTAATTTTATTTTAAAGCTTATCTAAATTTTATCTATTGTCTTATACTAAAACCATATAAGTTGACCTTCACATTCTAAATAACAGTCTTAATTTGAATAAATTTATTTTTGCTTAAATTTGCTTCAATAATCAAAGACATAATTATATATATATAATTTATAATATTGGTTCATCCGGGAAGTTATGCGGTTTCTCAAATGAAAGCATACTTTCTTCTTAATATTTTGTTAGCTGATAAGGAGTGATGTTGATGCAGATATTTAAATATGGTCTTTTCTGCTCATATTGTTTCATTCTTGCATGTATTGCTGTGTCATATTTTTTCCCCAATGAAGAATTAAGAATGAAGAACCCAGAAGTTCATTTTCAACATTTTATGCTATTTTATTTTAAAAGAGGAAAAAAAGACTGCTTGTAAAATGTTTGCTATATATGGACAAAGAGCTGCTTCTGATAACACAGTTTGAATAGTGTTTGAGAACTATAAACGTGAAAATTTCAGCTTAGAAAAAGATATCCGTTCTAAATGACCGTCCAATGTAAACAAGGGCCTATTAAAAGGAGCTAGTGTTGAAAATCCAAGCTCAAGAAGTGTCAGATAGTCTAAATATTCCAAAAAATAAAGAACAGCTCATGATCATTTGAAGAAGGTTTGGTATGCAAGCTGCTAAGATGTATAGATACCCCATACTTTAACAGAGCAAAATATGCTTACTTGAGATTTGGCGTGTGATTCTTCTCTGACAAAAAAATAAAGAAGCTCCTTTTTTGAAATAGCTCATTACCAGAGATAAGAAATGGATATTGAACAACAATGTTACAAGACAAAGATCTTGGAGTAAGACAGACGAACCTCCTCTAGTACCACAAAGAGTGGGTTGCATCTCAAAAAAGTAATGCTTTCTGTATGATAGGGACTATAAAGGAACTGCAAAGAACTGTTTCCACCAAATTAAAAGTAAATTTTGAAAAATATTGTTCCCAAATGACAGTTTTAAAAGCAAAAATCCAATCAAAATGCCCAGAAATGATCAATTGTTGGTGTTGTCTTCTATCAAAAAAACACCCATGCTCAACTCCACATTTCAATAAGATTTACTGAGCATAGTTGGGAGGTTTTGCATTACTACCCCACATTTACTAGACCTACACAGTACCACCTACATGCAGTGTTGCCTTACCACTTAGATTTTATCTCCTCATATCAGTTCAAAATTCTGTGAATGGCCTGGGCCTGGAGTTCACTATTGTGTTAAACAGTGCCTTTTTAAAAAGAAAAAAAAGGGGGGAAGGAAAAGAAAAAAAAACATAATAACATTTTTTATAAAAAAAAGGAATTGTCCAATTGTCCAGCTGTCAGAGAGATGACAAAAAGCCATAGAATAAAATAGTAATATTGTTCAATGAAAATTTGCTTTCGTTTTTTGTACTGCTTCATTCGTATTTATCATTAAAACCCTCCAAAACTTTCTGAATGATCCAATATATCCCATGATAACGCTTTCATTAACTAATAGCAGCACTGTTTTAATTAACAAAAATGTTTCTGTCGCCAGATATTACGTACCATGTTGCAAAATATATACGCTATACGAATATATATATTTTTTTCAAGCAAACAGCAGAGGTATTAAATATCAGTCATATTTGTTCGATTCGGTGCTATTAACCTTACCATTCAATAGTTTATTTCTTTTTAACAACCAACAGAATAAGAAAGAATTTTGAAGAACACAAATAAAAATTAATACAGTGAACTCGCTTAACATGAACTCGTTTAAAGCGAACACTCGGTTAATATGAACAAAATTTTGGTGGCAGCCATGTGCAACATGTTATACGTAGTTTTATCGCTTAACGCGAATTTCCGTTAGTACGAATTAAAAACTATTTTTAGTACATTGCGTTGTTAGATTTTATAATTAGCGAATAATTTATCATTAATTTCCAACGTTTTCCATATTTTTTCCTGTTGTTTCTCCGTTAGAACTGCGTTCAGAAATTTTCTGTTCTGATCGCTCAGTTGAAAGCCTCGGTGTATTCTTTAACACACAGCCAGCATGAGTAATACAGTTCGACAACCGCGATCATTGCTTCAGCTATGAGTTTCGAGAAGTTTGTTAATGATATGTTGCCATGTGTGCTCCAATGGAATCCGATGTACAAGCAGTTGTGTCTGAGGTGCAAAAGATGTCATCAGAAGAAAGTGAGGAGGACAATATCATTCCGCCCACCCGCCAAGAAATGTTACACACCTTAAACACTGTTGAACATCTTGCTGCAACATCCGAACTGACCGCTAGTTTTACGGAAACCATGAGTACCGTTGGCCGTGAAGTTGATGATTAGTGAGAGCACTTTTCCAAGTTGCAGTACAGTAATTAATGTAGTACTAAAGCGTTTCTATAACGACGTACGTAATATATTGTAGTATTATGTAATCATACACTGTAATACATATATATATATCGATCGAAATAAAGAGACAAGTTTTCCCCCAGTACCATTTCACAAGTTGTAACTAATTGCAGCCGACGGCACTTTGTTTCACTCCATTTGTTCACACAAAATTACAAGGACTCTCACATTTAATATACACTGATGGAAAATGAAATCCCAACACCAAGCAGAAATCAATTTACACGACTGAAATGCAGGTAAAGCATTTATCTAGGCAATATACTTATTTGATAATGCTTCAAGGTCACAAGTATACGGTTGAAGTGCCATTTCAAATGTGAAATGGTGGTACATTGATAACCGCTGTAGTCGACATGATGTTGAATGCAAGCATCCAAATGAGAATTCATTATGTCGTGCAGGTGCCGAATATCAGTTTGTGGGATGGAGTTTTGCGGCTGTTGAATTTGGTTAGTCAAATCAGTAACGTTCCCTGCTGATTGTAGATGATGCTGGATTTGTTGTCCAATGACGTTTCATACGTGCTTGATGGGAGAAAAATCGGGTGATCTCTCACAGGTCTAAGAACCACGTAGACACGCTCTAGAGCACGTTGAGTGAAACAGTATGGGGAGTGTTATCCTGTTGGAAAATGCCTTCTGGAATGTTGCTCAAGGATAACAGCACAGCCGGTGCAATCACCAGACTGACAAACAAATTTGCTGTCGAAGTATGTGGAATAACGTCGAGAGTGCCCCTACTGTCACAGGATATTGCTTCCCAGACCATAACTCTGGTGTAGGCACAGTGTTGTCTATGCTCGTTTTCAAGCGCTAATCTGGCCTCCTCCTAACCAATTCGATCATCACTGGCACCAAGACAAGTGCGAGCGATGCGTCACAGACATGCGACGAATACAGCGGTCTTTCCTTTGAGTGGTGACATGTGTGCGGCAGCTATATAAAGGCATGTTGTTGTGTTATGACTTATCTCATTTGTCTGACAGTGACATGAGAACAAGCGCAGGAAATTCATCATGGCAAGGAGAGCAAGATGGCGTCTGTCGCTGGCAAGAGGCTTGAGCACCATACAGGTGACAGTACGACTGCGCTCAGTTCTGCCCCTAATTTTGATGGAGAGCAGACCGGGGGGCGGGTCCGAGGGTCTCCCACCCCTTTGACCCTACCACCAGCCTCTCGAAAGGACGTTCGGCTCGCCATGTATTTAGAGTGCCCCATGCCGCAAAGACACTACATATTTACAAACATCCCTGCCTTCTCTGGGATTCGAACCCGAGCCCTTCGGTATCGCAGTAGACTCCCCTGACTACTATACCGTCTGGAAGGCTCCAACAAAATGTATTTTAAAGTCCTACAGCTATCTTTTGAGTGAACTGAGTTGAACATTTTAATTTATTATTCGATTCGTTCCAGAATCGGAGGTACTATTAAGTATTATTCGATTCGTTGCAGAATCAGGGTACTAGTAAATAATAATTTGTGGTAAAAAATATCATGAGAACAGCATGACGAATAAATACCCTCATAAGTTCTCTATTTTAGCTATATATTATATATCTATTATATCTATATATTTATCTCATAGTTCTCTATTGATTAAAAAAAAGCTAGCTAAAACGAATTTTAATGGTTCTAAATGGCAAATTTAAAAAAAAATTCACATTTCAGAGGCGGAAAAGATAATTCTGTGAGCACTCTAAAACGCACTTCAGTAAATATTATACGACTTATATTTCTTAATATCGAATACACAGCGACAAAAATACATAAATCTCTTTTAACTTATGCCCCCCCCAAAAAAAGATGATATTAACTTTCTAGAAGGTTCTTTCCTTTCCCCTGTTAGTAATGGCATGGTAATGCTAAATTCGTAAAGATCAAATCCGAACAACCATCTTTTTCAGAAAAACTGACTTCATAGCAAAGCTCCGAAATTTTACAGTTTCTAAAATAAAATTCAACAGATAATATCAGGTTATACTGAAAGACAAATATGAATTTCAACATGTGTTTGCAAAAGATCCGAATCTTAGTGTACGGCAGAAAATAGGGAATAAAATAAATAAACGACTGCAGTGTTAACTCCCTCTACACGATGAATACCTACAAAAGCCAAAAACCTAAACTACATTAGTTCACGCAAAGAAGCTATGCATGAGAATACATACCGTTAAAGTAAAAGTATACATACATTACGTAAAATACATAAATAATGCATACAAGGGATGCATCATCTCTCAACTAGAATATCTAGTAAAACTAAACTACTGCGTGGCATTGTTTGGAGTTTAAAAAAAAAGGCTCACTGAATTTCCAAAAGGTTGGTCATTTTCTTCTTCAAAAGGTCTCTCCCTCCTGAAGGAAAAAATTGAGCCCACAACTGGCAACAACGTCTCAAAACATAACTATCCAGAGGGTGTTGCCAGTGGCCGATTGAGTAAGACCTGAACACTGATCCTGATTTCGAATCCGGGCAAAGTAGTTGGCTGCATAGACGTTTTTGTAATTTTCCCAATGTGTTATGTGACTACGAGGTCTTCAGAAAGTTCTTCTGCTTGCTTTGCCATAATCTAATAAACGAATCCAACTTCCTGACGAAAAGAAGCCAAGTTTTAGTTACATCTTGAAAGTAATAAGATCTGTCTATCTTTTGAACTCTCGCTTCATCTTCCTTCCAAATTTCCTTCTCGCCCGGTTCAATGAAGAACACTGCGGAGAGGAAACTTTAAATCTTGTGCCGAAACAATTGATCAGCCATCCGCTCAGCATATACTACCATAAGGCTGAGAGCTTAAACATCGATTAACCACGCTCGACTGGAAATTTGATTGATCTCATCAATGGGACCCACTGGCCCTTCGTTAAACATATAAAGTAATAAAATAATAACGTAAGGAAGGAAAACATATACAGATGGGAAAGAAGACTTAATATAATTTTCTCTTGCTCTTTACAATTGTGAACAGGACATGATACAAATTTTACTTGCTCTTAAATACTTGCTAATTCACACATGTAATATGATTAATTATTTATAATCACTGTGCCTTCGTTTAAAGTAATGAGATAGAATTTAAAGCTTTGATGATGAATAGGATGAAAAGTCAAATCAAATTTAGATAATCTCTTCTTGAATAGAAAGTTGATTTTTTTTGGCATAATTTTAAAATGGCTTCAAAATATACTTTTAGATTTTAACTATTCCAGTTTGGCTAGACAATTCATATATAGTCATTTAGGTCTGAAGAACTTTATTGTTGATACGGATGGTTTCAATCCAAATCTTCTTAACTCATTTCGCAATTTTAATGTTCGTGATTTATTTCCCAGTCGAATTTTTCCGATATGGAGAATATTTTCAGTTTCTCCCAATTGTGCCATAAGATTTAAATTTGAAAATTTATTTCATGAAATGAAAATTAAGACACACACACACATATATAGTGGACCATAAATAACTGAGCTAATTTTAATTAAAATTACTCTATTATTTTTTTTTTCATGTACAGGAGTCGGACAAAAATTTGGAAACACATCGTAAAATGCATGTTTGAACTGAATCTTGCAAATTGCTCACTAACCTCGCCTGTACAACATCTTCAGCACGTTGCAAGTGTCATTCGTTATCAAGACTGTTCTGTGCAATTGTGAGAGCATCATGTCGGAGCTAAATGAATTCCAACGTGAGCAAATTGTTGGGACTCGTATGGTGTGTGCTTCCGTAACCAAGGTACCTGAAGTGTTTCAATAGGCACAGTATCTAAGATTTTTTACAAGAAAACCGGAAAACCCGCATCCGCTAAATCACAACGCGGACGAAAATGTATGTTAAGTGATCATGACAGACGATCATTGAAGTCGATTGTCATAAAAAAAATAAGAGGACTACAGCTGCAAAAGTGATTGCTGAACTGAATGCCGGACTCGCAAACCCTGTCAGCACCAAAACAATACCAAGGGAGCTCCACAAGTAGGATATTTTTGGCTGAGCTGCAATGCAAAAGCCACTAATTAGTGATCAAATTGCCTCTAAGAGGAGAAAGTGGTGCCAAAGTCATAAAACCTGGACTGTAGAGCAATGGAAAACTGTCATTTGGTCCCATGAGTCCTGCTTCACACTGTTTTCGACTTCTGGAGGGAGTTTACATCTGGCGAACGCCGTCCCAAGGCCCCGTATGATATAAACTGTTTGCTACCGAAAGTGAAACATGATAGGAGTTCGATAATGGTTTGGGTAGCCGTATTGTTGTACTCCATGGGACCCATCGTTACTGTACAAGGTCACAAGGATTATGTGACCATTAACTGTGCAAGTTCACAAAGATTATGTGACCATTTTGGATAATCACATCCATCTCATTATACAAATTTTATTCTCCAATGGTGATGCCGTATTCCAAAACAACAGATCTCCTTTTCACTCAGCTGACATAGTTCAGGACTGTGTTAAACTCTTGGTTTCTGAGCATGAGGGTGAACATTCACATCTACCATGGCCACCACAGAACAGTTATTGAGCCTTCGTGGGCCATTTTGGAGAAAAATCTGCGTGAGTGCTACGCACTGATCGCTGCTTATCTATTCCAAGAAGACTGTAAGCTTTTTTGAATGTCAACGGTTTTTCTACACCGTATTAGTTACAGCAATGTGTTTTTATTTCGGTGTTTCCATATATTTGTCTATCCGCTGTAATTGTGACAATCACGCTGCAAAGGAGTTTGATTCTACTTCCACAACCTGTTCAAAAATTTATAGTTAACCGAATGACACAACAGTGATAGTAGACTTCCTAACAACTTCAGTTCTCAGTATTTTCTTCCTTAGAAAAGTGTAGGTTTTAAAAGATTTTCAAAACTTAATTTAACCTTTCTTTCTGCCCATTTGAATTCTGTGGTAGTTCAGTGTTTTGATTATGTTTCAACAATGCATTGTTCAAATTTTTATATTAATGTACTAACCATACGCAAGGTATGATACGATATGTTTGAGTGGCAAAAACAAGTAATTGTTTCCGTATGCGATCCGAATTTAAATCATTTAGTAACGATGCAGTAGAAAGAAAAGGTTTCTATAGAAATTTATTTCTACAGAAACCTTTTCAAGCTATTTCTTTACAAACCTTTTTAATATATTTCTTTACGAACTTTTCGATGTAGTAGAAAGAAAAGTTTGTAAAGATGAATGTGTTTATGCATAATGCAGAAGTAAGCTTTCAACTACAAGCAGAATACCAGAAATCAACAAACAAGATCAATTTATGCGCCGAGCTTCATCCAAAGTTTTCTCTTAAACTGAGGACGTGAGATTTCATGCACTGATTTTCAAGAGGTTGGATAGATATTCTACACATCAATACACACACATTCATGACGATCCAACTAATGTGCAGTGCATTAATTGCATCATGACTCATTCCAGCGCATTCATTTACATACTGCACCGCCTACAGATACGAAGAATTGGAAAGAACATTGATTTCATCAAGATATTAAATAACAATGAATTCCTGCAAAAATATACTGACAGAACGTATTAGCTCTTCGAACCCCCCTTTAGAAGCAGCAATTCTGGGTCAGTGTCATCACACAATTTCAGCCCATCTCTCTAGACCTTTCTCAATATTGTAATTTTAAATCGTTTAAGCTCACAAATCGTAATCGTTTAAGCTCACAAAAGATCATGCGGTTACACTCGAGATGTAGCTCACTTCGGATACTGTTCGTGGCAGTTGAATGGACATACTGCATACTGATTTTGCGGTTTTTTACATGGATAACGTAAATATGGGCCAGTTTTCTAAGGAAGGCCTTAACGAAGATATCTTTCCTCTTAAGAAGTCAACCCTAGTATATTTTACCATAGTTTAATCCAAACCCATCATTTCCATTAACAGATAAATGCGTTTTAAATTACATTAATTGAATATATTTTTAAAAATAATGTACAAATTTTAAATATTAAAAATTGCGTTTGTTATTGTTGGAATGTTCAGTTTGTTAAACAGTTACAGACTGATTAAATTCAAAAGCCTTTAGCTTATGCTCTGCCGAAAAATAACGCTCTGAAAACTTGTTATTTACGAAGCTGCGCATTAGGTAAGCAAAAGATCATATGTTTCATGCAATGACAACTCTTGTTAAGTTGCGTGGAAGAAGAAGTTGCGTAACGCAAAGTAACAGTCTTTTCTGTGGCCATTTCTAACGTCATGCATTCATCTTAAATTTCTCACCTAAACTGAAAGATAAAACACTTCGCCTCCCTTCCCGATAAGAATATTATTTTTTAATTCGGCAGTACTTTACAAATTCCGATTGTAATATCAGTATCTCTTTAAAAGAAAAGAGAGAAATCTCTTTTCATTTTCTCGAATTCTAAATTTACGAACGATTGTTTGCATTAAATCATCTAAGCTAATACATAAACGAAACAAAATTAAAATTCCAGTCAGTAAAGCAGCTAGCCTCTTTTACAAATGAGGAGAGGAAACTGCTCTTCATAATACCTGAAACTGCAGGAAGAAGAAATGAATAATATTCCAACTCCTGTCACTATTTAATCAGACTAGGCATTAATATAAACCAGTTTAAAATTCAGAATTTATCATTAATCTACATTATTTGGAAGTAGAATGATATGCTTTCTGGGAGAGAAAGAATACTCTCTACTTTTCATTTTTATTTTATACTTGCTACCACGAAGGGAGCAATTTTATCGACTTACGTGCCACAGATGCAAAGCACAATATTTCATGCAGATAAAGTAGTTTCAAAATGCATTACGTTCTGCATAAAAAAGCAAAGCGTCTGAACTGGGGGGGGGGAAACAATATTTTTTTTAAGTTATCTAAAGGATTTTTCAAGATTATCTATTCCTTTTCACTCCACCGTCTCATACATATAAAAAGAATTACTATATTTCTGAAATGTTCGTGCATTTGGTAATAGGTAAGGATAAATCGATATGCCAGATCCTGATTAACTATTAACAAAAATTAAAATAATAATAATAATATTAATAATAAATGATAAAAAAATTAGCAATTAGTATTAAACAACAAAAATAAACATGTTTGGTATTTCAAAAAAAAAAGGGGGGTCATCGCTTTTTTATTTTATTGCAAGGATTAGAACTATGAAAATTTTAGTACTCCACCATTCTTAATGGCGACTGACATAGGTCCCATCTTTTCATGATAATCTCCTTAAAAAAAGTGACTATGGAAAACAATCAGTCGTTCCCTTCCCTCCTTACTGATCAGTTTGTTCTTTTTTCCTAATTTTATATTTTACACTGATATATTTCTCTTTCACACAGCTTTCCCCCCACATACTTCGTGAAATTAAATTTTACACGAAATCAAACAAGAAAATTTGCGAAGAATATATCCAAAAAGCACGCATAACGTAACACATTTTAGAATCACACTGCATCCTAAACATGCCTTTGAACCCTAAAACAGATACATATCTTTAATTTTTCATTTGAACTTCATCTAAATCACGGAATATTCAATTATATGTGAATGACCATTCAAATCACAAATGATTTAAATGTGTCTATTTTCATTTGAACTTAATCTAAATCTTTAATATTGGAATATTCAATAAAATACTTTACATCATTTACAAATGATTTAAGTGTGTCCATTAATTAATTTAAAAAAAAAGAAAAAAAGACAGTTCTACATCTCCTGTTCTACTGGGCTTATTGACGAAATTCAACTTGCGTTTTTCATGTCTCGAAAGCGCGACTTATGATATGTATTAAATTTATATATAGCATTCTTCTAATATAGGTATTTTTTACACAAAACCGGACTTTTTCTGAAATGACATGCCATTTTTTGTTCCATATTTCGATTCTACTCCGACGACTTTTACGACTCAAATTATGCCAAACTGCCAAGTTTTGTAAAAATCGCACGAATATAAACAAACATGTTTGGTACTTCAAAAAAAAAAGGGGGCATCGCTTTGTTTTATTGTATTGCAAGGATTAGAAATATGAAAATTTTAGAACTCTATCATTCTTAACGGCGACTGATATAGGTCCCATCTTTTCATGATAACCTCCCTTTCTCTTAAAAAAGAGTGACTATGGAAAACAATCAGTCGTTGGACTATGGAAAACAATCAGTAGTTTTTTAAAAATTAGCTCTCAAAATTTTAGCTTCTCCATTTTAATTTAATTTGGTATATATTTATCAATATCTCTTTTTCTATTAAATTTATTTGATTCTTCCTTTCCTATTTCAAATTTAGGTTCATTCTAAATAAAATTATTCAATTTTTTATGATTTATTTTTTAAATTTGTATTTTTAAATAATTTTTATAAATTTTTCGAAAAACAATTTGAATTATAAACTGTAAAATTTTTGCCATCACCTTAAAGTAGATGTACTTCTAAACATACCTGCAAAAAATTAGAATTTTTTATTCAAAATTTCCTAAGATATACGGAATTCACATTTTGGCGCGTTTTGAAATTCGGCGTATTTATTATGAGCGAGAACAACGAAAATTTGGTTTACGCACTTTGTTAAAATTATTTGACAGTATGGAGGATGACTTTTTTTCCGCTCGTGGACAATGAAAAAAAGGAAAGGAAAATAGGTTGCTATAAATTAAGATGTTCGCCAAGAGAATTATTCTTGGCACAAACTGAAAAAATTCTGCCAAGATAAATTTTTTAATTTCTCCATAAACTTCTCCCCGAAAATTACAAAATTTAATGGCTAGGCATAATTTGAGTCGTAGAATCGAAAAATGGAAAAAAATTCGTACGTTATTTCTGAAAAGGTCAAATTTTACGTCAAAAACCTATGTTAGGACAACACTATATATAAATCTAATATATATCCTAAGTCGCGCTTTTGAGACATGAAATACGCAACTTGAATTTCGTCAATCGGCTTAATAGAACGGGAGATATAGAACTGCCCCCCCCTTTTGCAGCGTACAGTAAAACTTTGCCGAACGCGGACTTGCGAAACGCGATTTTGCGTATAAGCGTACCTTAATTGTCTCACACGCGAGAATTTCAATTATACGCGGTACGCTGCAGAGCGTCGGCCGCGTTGAGATAGTCCTCCTCAATAACTGGTTTGAAAATTCATTCATTAAAGAAATCAGACATTACTTGACAACTCAGTTTCTTCTTCCTTCTTTCAGTACATTAATACAGTACTGAAGCCCTCACAATATTGCATCCAAATGTACTGGTTTTATTCCCTTCATCGAACACCACTTCCTTAATCCAACCAATGGACAAAGGAATCCTAAAAACATTCAAAATCTATTATGTCACGCATGTTTATATCTCTGCAAATAAAGGTACATACATGGAGGTATGCACGATGGCATACACAAATGGCATTTTAGAAGCAATTCAGCATTAGACACTGCATAGAAATGGTTAAACCAACATGAGAAAAAGTGAATTCATCAAGAATGAATGCTTGCTGGTATCCAGTGACTCGACAACCTACACGGCGTGATAATTATTTAAATAGCCAAAAAGGCGTATCAGCAAGAACAGATTCGTAACGTGCGCTGGCTAGCGAAAACACGCTCTAATAAACTCCAAGATTCCCCCGTTTAAATACTCGCTTCACTTAACTTTAAACTAGCATCTGGCGATGAAATACGAGGGAAAGTTGAGGAGTTCAGAAAAGATAACAAAAATTTCAGTAATTGGTTAATTGAACTAAGGGAAACCCTACAAGGTATTGAAAAACTTTGCACTTCTTATTTGCGAAATCTTTAATAAGTTGCATCAGATATTGTACTAAGCAAAAATCGCCAGCTATTTTAAAAAAATAATAATTGTATTATATACCTACTAATTAGGTAGTAAAAGAAATCCTTTCAATTAACATTTGTTCTATTACCCCTTTTAATAACAATAATATTTAAATTTGCATAAATTATACATACTTTCTTAATCTGAAATTTACCTAATCCGTTCTTTCCGTAGAAAGTTAACTTTGCGGAACTCGATTTTGCCGTACATGCGATGTATTAGTAACGTAACTCCCGCAATCGGCAAAGGGTGTTTAATTAAATTCTAAGAGAAATTTTAGTGAAATGCTTGTATCATTGTTTATAAGTATAAAATGGAAAGCTCACATGGGCAGGTGTTAATTGATTTTTGAGAGGCCGTTAATTTTGTCAGTCAGTGATGCCTATTAATATCGAAAATATCCAATATCAATCTGTGGCTAATTTTTTTTTATTTTGACAAAAGAAGGCATAACGCCGACAAATATTGATGAACGTATGTATACATTGTTAATCCATCTTTTGATGATGGCATAGAAAGATACTGTGATATAGCATCGTCCGATGCCATCAGTAAATGATGGACTGTCATGTATATTCAGGGGACAGAACCACTTGAAGATGATCTCAGATAAGCTCTTTATGAATGCGCTCACTGAAGATATGTCCGTTTAGCTTGAGGAATAGATGATGGAAAACAGACGAAGTATAGTTTCTCAGATTGCTAAGGAAAAAGACATCAGCCTTAGACCAGTGGAAAAATAAATCCTGCATGAAAAGCTGGAGATGTTGAAGATTTATGTCAAACAGGTACTCAAAATTTTAACGTCATAAATAAAGACACATCGGCTCAAATGTTTTCAGAAACTGCTTTTCAAACGCCGATAAAGTTTTTTATTCACGGGGAGAGACAAGCGATGAAACATGGCTTTCCTACTGTGATCCAGCAACGAAAAAAGAGAACTCAGAGTGGCAACACAGTGGACCTCAAACCGGTCTCACATCTACTACCTACTCTCAACAACGAGTGGAAAGGAACATTTTCACAAATTTTCATTTTCGGGATATCTGATTGGTTGACTTATGCGAAAACCATGAGGAAAAGCTACGAGGTACACAGCTTTAAACGAAACATTTTCATCTCGATTTAAAATGTCTCGCGTAGCTAACCGGGACATCGGGTCGAGTGAAATTTGTTTCAGCTAGAAACTCTCCACTAGCAGAAGTTCTTCTCTCCAATAAGTTTCTCTTAGCCCAGTGGTTACAACTTTTTTCCTCCATGAACCTCTTTCATCATTGCTAGACGATCATTCCTCCCCCCTCTTTTCCAAAACTCGAAAAATACATATATATTGTTTCGATCTTTTTTTTAGTGTGTTTTATAAATTAAACGAGGAAAAGCATAGAGAATGTTGAAAAAAAACCAAAACTTGAATAAAAGTAGACTTTTATACTGACAAACTAAAACTGAATACATAAAAAAGCTGACGCCCTTTCCCCCTGAAATTATGAAATCCCCCTTATGCAGAAATTTCCTCCTATTTGAGAACCCTTGTCCCAGTCTCATGTGTCCTTACATGTGATAAACCTATTACAAATCTCACAAGTTTAGAACATCAAAATCTCATTTGAGCATTTTTTTAATGAAGACAGACCATCGCTTACTGTTTTGAATACTACATAATATCACAATAACAGGTGTTTAAAGCGTTAGATACTTTGCTTGAAAGGATGAAACATCAATGCGAAGTTTATATCAAGGTCAGGGAAGGTCACATTTCATATTAAGCTTCGACATGCAAAACTTCAGAATGAATAAATTTTAGTGTCTCTAATTGCCGTAGCGATGAGCCTAGGTTCGAATCCCAGAAAAAGGCATGGGCGTTTGTAAGCGTATAGTCTATGCGGCAAAGGGTCACTCAAAATACACAGCGAGCTCATAATCCTAAAGATAACAAAACATAAGAGATGATAAGTGATATTAGTGCGGGTATCGAGAGGTTAGTGGTATGGATAAAGGGCTGACAGCCCTTCGAACCGCATCTCGGAATGTCCTCCTTCGGAATTCCATCCGGGCGGAAATTTAGCAGTTAGCAAGCCGCATCGATACCTAATATGCCAACCTAGATGCACAGGTGTCGGCCTTGTTTCAACCTATATGTTTACCAGTATGGTGGAAAGGCCGCCACGGTTGTTAGTGGCATTGACTGCCGTACCGAAGAACTCGGATTCCAATTCTAGAGAAGGCATGGATATTTGTAAGCGTATAGTATCTGTGAGGCAAGGTGACACCCAAAATACACGGTGAGCAGAAATCCTCTCGAGAGTTTGGTGGTAGGGGAAAAAGAGCTTGGAGACTCTCGGACCGCCTTTCCTCGAGATATTCTTTCTCGAAATTCCAAACTGCGGCAGAAACGTAACAGTTAAGTAAGTACAGCAATCTCAGTCACTTATAGGTAGTACAGAAGGGCTGGCCTAGCTTCTTCTTGTACCTGTATGGGCGGTACCTAAAAGGAGTGCATACGACATCTGTAATTCTACATTGAATATAATGCAGTTAGTTGAGATACTCTTAAGCTATCCTGTAAGCTCAGCATCATCACGGCAAATTTTTCCTCTTACGAATTTATCCATTCAGAATTAAAAAATTTGTTGCAACGTGCAAATCGAAACCAGACATAACATACGAAGGTTTTACGGTCAGTCTAATGCTCTATCCATATCTAACCTGAATGATGCTCTCAATCATCCTGTTCATTTCTGAAACTGATGCACAAGCCTTCGATTATTCATCATTTCCACGGATTTAGTTTTCGTCACACAGAAACGACGATCTTTAACTTCGCTTTGAAATAGCACAACTTGGTGAATCATAGTCCATCCATTCAATTGACACCTAGATGATCCTGAAAATTAATCTGGAAAAGTTTATCCTCCTTCATTGCATCTTCATTCTGAATACGCATAGCATTTGGCACAAAAGCGACGTCTTCCTTTCCTGAACATTTTGGCCAACACTTGGCAATACTAATATTTCCCCTCGTCAAACAAACTCTGTAAGCGCAATGCTAGTAATTTGAGAAATTCAACTGCTTGCAAGTCTGAATTCCCTGTCTCACTTCTACGGTAATGAGCTTTTAAATGCTTGAATTATGTTCTGACCGAAGAACTGAATCAATAGTGCAGCTTGTTGATCTTTTGATTAAAATACTTCAGATGGAGGGTCCGGTAGACAACAATCAGTTAGATTAACGTCTTTTTCATCTAGCTTTCTGTATCATAAATGCATTCCAACTGATGGCACAAATTCTTTCGCAGACCACTTCCTGAATATGTCATAAATCCCTCATGCATTCGAACTACTTCTTTATGAAATAAACTACCTCTTTTTCTCTCTTTATCATAAAGATCGTCCCCAGACAGAAAGCTTGAAATAAATTCTGAGCCTCAGAAAGTCTTTACGAAATACAAGAGGTAAAGAAATTGTTCGTTCGAGGTCTACACAGCCGAATATGTTCATTCCGCAAAAATATAAATAAATAAATTATTTTTTTTTAAAAAACTCACAGAAAAATCTAGTTTGGTTCTTCTGGTATAAACATATTTTCTGCTATATAAAAAAGTCCAGTATAGCCTATCCATCTGCATCTTACAGATCAACAAATACTGGGAAAAACTGCACACGAGACCAGACTGTAGGGCCACATATTTATAACAGTATATCTTCTGACAACAAAATATTCTGATAGAGGCAGACCGTTGTGCAGTAAGATAATCAGTTCACACGATGGACTCGAAAGATCAGAATCAAATAATCAGGCACCTATTTAAGCCCTTTAAAAAAGAGAGAGAATAATTGATTATTTATCTGCTTTGGACGTATTCGACAGGAATAATGCCATAAATCTGCGTATCACACATTTCTAAGTACAATGAACACCTTAATAATTACGCAGCTCGATGATAGTCTATGTATTGGCTCACTCTAGACATTATGCTCTTAATACAAGAGTACTCATTGCTCATAAAGGAAATTTTTTATTACCTCATGTGCAAATAAATAGGATCCAATACACAGAAATTTAGAATGGTTCCAGTTTCTGCATCAGTATGCCGGTCACATACCCAATGATGTTCAATAGCATACACAAATGGCCTTTTAGGAACACGCCATTTCAAAAGCTATATAGCAATGATCAATGTGCAACAACATGCTTTCTTTCCAGTCTTTTTTTTTTTTAAGTGGTGACTCGCTAACACAAACGCAGAGACCATTTCATTCGCATTGTAATGTGAGTCGCCATGAAAAAGTGTCCAATCCGAGTATGATGTTAGTGTGGGTAGGAAAACTTTAAATCGTACATTCAGCCATGAAATAGAAGTCGTCAGAAGATATCTGAACAATGAAGATTACTGTTGTCGTTCCTTCAGTCGTTCCACACCTGAGGAACTGAAAGCTGCTACTTACTAAAAAATTTTAACAACACTTTACGATATGATACAACGCGCAATGCAGAATCTTAAAAGTTAGATTTCAAGACTGTATACCAAAAAAAAAAAAAAAAGAGGGGGAAGCATTTCGACGAATATTTTCAACATTTAATGAAAATTTATACACAGTCCAGTCACATTAATGTGACCATCTGTCAAAAGCCAGAATAACCACCTTTCGCAGAGCGGACTGCTGCGAGACGTGCAGGAAGAGAGTCACATAGGTCCCTGAAGGTGTTCTCTGGGATGTTGAGCCATGCCGACTCTAATGCCGTGTCCAGCTGCGCTAGATTACGCGGTTGAGGATCCATGGCGCGAACAACTCGATCGAGATGGTCCCACAGATGCTCGATTGGGTTTAAGTCAGGTGAGTTTGCTGGCC
>KK112331.1:109153-121463 GCA_000611955.2 Stegodyphus mimosarum
CCTTTTGGAAGTCGGATAAATCGCTTCGTTTCTGCATTACGCCAACGATTGAAATGTTTTCCGAAGCCCTCACACACCTTTTATATACGCTCAACTGCACTGTGCTGCCACCTGCCTTCTGTGATTGGTTATTTAACTCTGACATGGAAAGTACGTGGTGGTCACATTAATGTGACTGGACTGTGTATGTTTACAAATGTATTCGTTTGAAAACTGTCAGATTTCTCTGACGGAGACGTCTTCACGAAAGTGTCCCCATGATAAAAATTACGACACTTTTCTGCAGCTCAGCCACTGCTCTCTAAGATAGAAATCTTCATAATAGTGGCCCGCTATATCGAATGATTTGGAAACTTTGACTGCGATTATATTAGATGTTGAAGCACACATAGAATATCCATAATGAACAGCAAACTTAAACTCGACACAGATTTAACGAACAGCAGTCATAGAAAATTTAACTAACATTCCTTTTTATTTTAGTTAAATATTTTGAGGCTATAAATAACTTGCCACATTAATCGTGCCTATTCCAGAACACAACGTTTACATTTTAGATAGATTTACGGTGAGAAGAGAAGCAGCAAGCAGCGGTCAACTTAAGCCAAAAAGCAAAAGAGAAGTGCGATGTGTTTAGGACGAAATCTTAATTCAGAATTAGTTTCGGTTTCCATGCCATTTGGTTGAGCATTTAATAAAGCTCTAAAATTACTGATGGCTGAAGATTTATGTAAATCATTTTCATCAAAACGTTAGGTAAAAGTCACATGATATGGATTAATGCAGAAAGGATACAGTCAAGAAAAAATTATTATAAGCAATTACTATTTTTAGAATAGAGGAGGGAATACCCAAATTAAAATGAAAAATTAAGAAGCTACTGCTAATTTAAGTTTGATTTACATACTTTTTATCTTACATACACACGCACACAGAGAGAGAGAATAAGATGAGATTAATGTTACTTTTGAACTTAAAGCTAGCAAACTTCAAAAGGACATAAAAATGATGACACTGTAATGGAGGAGCACTATTATACAATTAGGTAGTTTGCACTCAGTTTAATTTGCTGCTCTGATTAATATATCAAACAAAAATCTCGCATGGATAGCAATGCCTAAGCATAACGGTGCCAGTGCCTTTATAAAAATTGCTATTTTCAAGTCAGAACTAGCCTTCATAAAGTTTCAGCATGGCTGCTACTGATCTCTAAACCTGTAAACACTAGTCGACGTGGTATTTCTGGGCGCAGTCATGCAGCAGTTCTGTGTATCAGACGTTATATAATTTATGATACACTAATAAATAAATCGTAAATAATATAATTTCAGTGGTAACTGCGAAAGATAATTTGTGACATTTTAAAATGGATTTCTTCTTCTGAAATTTATTAGCTTTAATTTATTTTCCTCCCTGCCCCCGAATGAACGTCCTATCTAAACAAAAATAGTCTAATGAAAGAACATTTCAGTTCATTTCTGTCTTTCATTGTCTATTTGACTGTTTTATGCCGCTAAAAATTTGAAAACTTCATCATAAATTTCTACCGAATAATGTTTAATGAGGTATAAAATATGTAAGATTAGACGGTATTTTTTAGGCCAGATGAAAATTGACGACGACCTCGCCAAACTTTCCAACAGTGATTTGGAGGACTAGATCATGTTTTAATCAGTTAGATAATAAACAGTTACAGAATATATTAAAAAAAAAAGCTTAAATATGAACTCAGATTTGCTCCAATCATACCAGCCGAAGTTTGGAAGGAAAAAATTTCTTTTTATTTACTTAGCTAATTAGCAGATAAACTGGTTTATCAAGGATTAATCGGAATTGAAAATCTCGTGTGTTGTGACATCAGCTTAACCATTACTGGTGCTACATTAAACGGTTTGGCGACAATTTTTTGTTTGCCGAAAATGGTCGAGGGGAAAATACACAAGTACCAATTAGACTTATTCTCGTCAAGCTCCCATTTGAAATTCCAGTTCAGTGAGCAAAAATAAAACAAAATAAAAAAGAGAAATTTTGAATGAGATAATACTAGTTGAGTTAACTACGGTTTTTTTTAATTAATCTTTTCCTCAAATTTTAAAAACTTAAAAGATAAGGCAAAAGAGGTTCATCAGCTTTTCTACTGCTTATAACTGATTTTTTGCCATTGCAATTTCTTGTGGAGTCTTTAATGATTTCTAACAAATAATAGAGTTCTAAGGACCTAGTTGAGCTATTTTCTCAGAATTTTGAAAAGTTAATTTGATTCTTGAAAGAACCATCTATAAGCCTGCAAAATTTGTCATTACTGCTAATTTAATTTTAACTAATCACTGCAATATTAATCTGCATACAAAGAATTAGAAAAAATTAAAATTACAAAAAAAAATAAAGTTTTAATGGTTCAATACAAAACAGAATTTATATTTTAGAATATCAAATGTAATTTCAGGTAAAGGTCAGCTTCAAATCTATTAATTTTATAGAAAAACTCTATTAACTTGAGAAAGATAAAATGGGATTCTGCTTGAATTTCATGCTTCAAGCATAAAAATATTTATTGTATTCCTTGACAGGGGAAGAAGAAATTGAAATTTATAATTTGTTTATAAGATCAATATTCTATTGGAACACAAATTTAGGAAACAATTTGAGTTGATTTTTGCCTAATTTTGTATTCCAATAGTTTTAACACATTGGTTAATGGCAGTTAATGTGGCATAAACAAAACCAGTTACTTCAACAAAAAATAAATAAATAAAATTATAAAATCACATTTAAGATGTCAGAAAATGAAAATGTGAACTTCATTCTCTTTCTTTGCAAATTTCATAAAATAGCAAATTCTGAATAAGCTTAACAACTTGTAAATTTGCATTGCAGACTTTATAGCAGCTCATTCTACCTTAGATATGTTACATACAAAATTGCCACATTCCAGTTTGTAATGCACATGGTTGTTTTCATATGAAACATGTGTTTGTAATGAAACATTGGTGCTTACTGATAATTAAATCGAATGCAAAACTGCAATTATCATTGAAGTGCATGCAAATCTGAAATATAATGTTACAAATGCCCCAGTTTCAATATACACCTATATCATCTGCACTTGAGCAGATGAGGAAGATGGTTCTGTAGTTAAACCATTGAAACTAGTCTAGCAAATTCATAAATATTATGCTGATTCTTGTTGTTTGACTTCTCCAATATTACCCATATGTTGATTCACAATTTTATGCAATATTTAAAAGCATATGTTAGAATTATAATAATAAAAATTCTCAATAAGGGATTTAAAAAGCATGATCATTGAATTACTAACACCCCTTTATATATATATATATTAATCTAATATGTGCCTATATTAGCAGTTCTCAATTAGAGTGAATTCCCCCTCCTCCTGGGGCTGAATTTTATAGTTTCATGAGGGATGCAGTCAGCCTTTAATTCAGCTGTTAAATATTTAGTTGTATTTTAGAAATACAAAAAAAAAAAATTCTTTTATTCACTTTATTTCTTCTACTATTTTACTTTTGGTATTTTTCAACATTTTCTACACTTTCTGTTGTTTAATGTATAAAGCAAATTATAAAAATCATCTTAATCTAGGCAAACGTACGTATTTATGTTTCCACTTTGGAAAAGAAGGGGAAAATGATCTTCTAGCAATGATGAAAGGGGTGCATGGGGCAAAAAAGGTTGAGAACCCCTAGCAAATTTACAGCATTACTTCATGCTTCACATACAGTGGCCATCATATGCATTTTATTATTATTAAAACTCAAGGTTCCAATTAGTAAATTCAATACATATATTCAGAGCTTCTATGTTTTTATAAAAACTTTTACTCAGTTTTTTTTAATGTAAAATTAGATTTAAAACATCCAAAAAGAAACTCAAAAATTCATTCATTCTTAGTAATGGATAAAAACAGAAAAACTGTTTATCAATGAATTTAATTTTATTAATTCAGATTTTTTTCTACATAAATCTTCAGTGATAGAGTAATTCACAACCTTTCGTTAGAGAATAATTGCAAAGTTCACAATAAAACTGCATTTCCAAACTATAGCATATAAAAAAGAATGTACAGATATATTAGAAATCATAGCTAGGATTTTAACCTTTCTGTCGAAATTTTTTCAATAAATAGCCTTTCAGTAATAATTTAGGCAAGGTTCTGTTATCGAGACTGGATTCAAAAATGCACATATGTATGCACGTGTGTGTGTATATATGTATCTGCATATATGTGTGTGTACTTATACACACACATATTATTCATACATACATACATATGATCCTCATAACAGAACAGTACCATAATTTACTTTTATAATTATTATTTCCAGATTATATACTATAGGTGAAATTAATCAGAATTAGCATATTAATTAAAAATTATTTTTACCAAAACACAGTTATCTTGAAAATAAGGAAGTAACACAATATAAATACACAATACTCATAGAAGATTTTGCATAAAATGAATAGTAATAGTAATAACAGAATACATAGAAAAAATTATAATTGTATTCTGATTATTAACACAAAATAATAATAATAATTAGCTAAATAACACATTTGGGAAATAATAATTGAAAGAACTTGATTTTTCAAACAGGATTTAATTAAATCTTAAGATGAAATTTCAGAGGAAATGAAAATTACCAATAGTTCAAAAAGTTTACTTATTATTAAATTCAGTTAAAGAACCTCTCTGCCAGAATTATTTTTATTTCAACTACAGATATTAGTTTTAGTATCTTTATTTGCATTAGTTTAAGTACATTCACATATTCGTATTAATAGAAGAATAATTTGCCACCAATAAATGCAGATTGGACTTTATTCCTCATAATGAATTCAGTGCTTATTTTAAATTAAACTGAACCTTTAATTTAAATCCTGAATATTAGATAGCAATTAAATATTACCAGTAATTTAAGTACAAGTTGATGTGCATGTATTATGGATAGCCTAATTTAGATACTTAAGATATTTTGAAATATAATGAAACAACAATTTATAAATATTTAATTAATTAATTTTCATTAAAAATCTATAAAGATTGCTAACATTTTTGAAGATTACCTTTTCTAAACACAGAAATTTAACTTTACTATTATTGCAAAAGAACAACTTAACAATTATTAAATTAAGATTATTTTAATTATCTGAAATATTGCCTTTACTATCTTCCAAAATAGAACAGAATATCTGTATTTATTTTTATTAAATTCATAAATAAAAGAATCTGCTAAGAAAGTAAGCTTTTCACTCTGGATACAGATAAATACTTCTAAAAAACTTAACACACAAATATATATTATTTCTTCCTTTAGTAGACTAAATAATTAAATTACTTTCACAGAAGATAAATTAAATTTTTAACCAAAATTCATGTCTGTTAGCGAAACTATTACATAAATAAAAATACAAAATAAAGCTATAATATAAAATATTTTAAATGCTGTATGACATCTTGCAATCCTTTAATTGTTTTAAGGTGACATATTACTAATTAGGCCTTTCATTGAATCACACTTATAATAACCTTCCTTTCGTATTATGTATTTCAAATAATTTTTAAATGAAAACAAATTAAGAAAAACACTGCTCTTAATTTCCACATTTTATTTTAAAGATAAGTATAAAATTTTCAAAAGAGAGAGGAAAAAAATAATATATACACAATAAATAAAACTTAAAATGTTTATGAAATATTAAAATAGAATTAATCTTTAGATTTCTATTATATAAAACATTACTCCTCTTTTTTAATTATTAAAAATATTTATAATTTATTTCAATATTTAGGGCCTAAGACGTAAAAAAATCAATAGCACATTTAAATGTGTCCATATAATTGATAAAACGATATAATTTATATTTTCTTTTAAATACAGAAAAATTAAACTGAATAACCAAAATCATTTCTTGAAACGAATTAAGCATTTTCATAAACTTCGATATGTTTCCGATCATGTTTAACTTCTGTGCACAAATAATAAAATTATAGTTAATAGTTGAAATTCTTAAAAGTATATTTTAAATTAAATATTATGGAAAGCCTAACACAAACTGAAACATTACTTACTTCAATTTGTATAATTTCGAGACACAGAACACAGGTTATGCTTAAATCAGTCAGAAAAATACAGTTTCACATATTTCGGTATGTAAACATGAACTGTCACATTTTTGACACATGAATAAACTAACTAAAACTCTAGAGCGTGAACGACGAATATGTATTTAAATTTAAAGTACAGACTTAGACTGCAGCACGTGTATGCTAATTCAAGATTTTAACGATTGTTTAAAAATTAAAATTCATTTCTACAAGGGCTTTCATAGCAAGCCAAATTCCATTGACCCCAACTATACCAAAACACCGGTTCAAATGATATGTATTTGCAGACTGCAAGTTTGCCCTGATCATTTCACTTCACTCGAACGATTTTCAGGATTTATTATTAAGATTGAAAAGGCCAAAATATTTTCTAATGGGCATAAAGAGATATTACAAAATCATCAGCATATCAGTTATTTGTATGTATAGGTGCGATCTATGTAGAAAAGGGGTATTAGTATTAATTTAAATCCTGACTAGAGAAAACCATCATTCAAACTTTTAGGGACACAAAATTTTTGCCATATTATTTTGCATGAATCAAATATTTTATATATAAAGTGATACGTAATATACAGGCATTTTCAATAAATCAGCTCGATATTATTTGGTGTTCAATCTCATTTACCGTACGTAATATAATAAACAGGTCTATTTCGCTAAATAGGGCGATCTCAGTTAAATTATGGCAAAATATTTTAGGACTATCTAGGAGGAAAACGCTTGCATGATGTGAAACTGGTTCATAATTACATTATACGAAGAAATATTGGCAGTTTGCCCATTTGTATCTGCAATACAGCTTGGAAAAGAAATACAACTCAGAGCAAATTTCTGGTGTTTTGTGGGTGTAGTCATTCAACTATTAATTGATCAAAAGGTTAATTTGTTAATTACTCAACTTTATTTTTTGAGATAAATTTATGTAAGCAGATGGGGTTCATTATTTATTTATTTATTTATTACGTGCTCCGCTTTTCTGAACTACACAAAAGAAATGCCATTTGCACGATACTTCTTAAGGTAGCTGGCTCGTATTTGCGTTATACACAGTAAAACTACGAAAACACCCATGCAGCTAACCATTAGCCGAGACTTGAAACCCGGACCAAACTACTGGTGTTCGAGTATGGGCTGAACACTAGTAGGTCGGTCGTGTAAGACCTAAGCAGATGGCATTAGCAGGAATTTTCTTTCAACTAACTACTCATTACCGCTGTGGTCGCAGCAGGTTGGTGACAAGGACCAGAGAAAAACCCCAAAACTGATTCAACCCGTTTCTTTGAGATTGCACTGCCTTCTCTCACTCTTAACGTCCCTTCTCTTACGCAGTGTGACTTGTTTGCATACGCCTCTTCAAGCAGAGGGGCTCGCATACATGACAACTCGTACATAATTCTGGGAAGTTAAAGAAAGAATATTGTACTAACGCATTACAGGTAGAAAACTTATCCCATACTTGCCTTTGAACAATAAATGGCCTTTCAGGCCGACCCCTAAACTTTGATACATCAAACTTCAATTTCAATTTTCGATGCCAGCCGTCGAATTCTTTATTTCTAAAGAAAGAGAAGCGGTTCTCAAGAAAGGGACACTCGTTACGGAGAGACGGGGACGCCCTAACTTTACCATTGTGGTTATACGGGCATGGTCCCACGCCCTCCTCCTGGTTTTTCATATCAGCTCCACCACAGCCAAGGGAGCGGACAAGCCAGTACCAGTACGGTCCCTGTCGAGCCTGATCCCATCCTAGGTACAATACCCGGGTTCTAGTCCTGTGAAGAATAAGGTACAATAGTACCTGATATTTTACCCCCGTGGTTGAGACTGTCTAAGTACAGATCCTAGCCAGTACTTCCCAGGAATTCTCCTGAGTCAACCCCCGGGGGGGTCTCAAGAAAGGGAAGCGGTTAATAATTTTATAGGTCGCCGAAGCCATAATGGCAATCTGCTATATTTTTTATAATATAGAAAATTCACCCTGTGTTGTGCCTTTCACATACATCGAGAATAAGACTGGTAATAATTATAGTAGAAAAAATCATACCTCGCTTGAATGGCAAAAGCGGGTAACATTCCGTACTTTTTTTTTGGAAGAGAGCCAATTCCTTCTGCCATTCGATGGCATTACGAAATTGAGTTTGGCTTTCGATGAAATTGGCTGCAGATGTTAGGGATATTTATTAGTTTACTATGGTTTAGAAGATGAGGACTCCTATGTTTAAGTTCGTGGTATTTAAATTATAAAAAGTTTCTTAAGTTTAGAAAAACTCAGCTGGACTTATTCTCGTTGTTCAGATAAGTGAAATTTTGGGTTATTTTGGTTATATATAATTTGCAAATATAGATGTGAATAGAATTCTATTAAATGCATTCAAAATATTTGGAATAGTATTTTAATGTGTAGGAGTGTATACATTCTATATCGGAGCCAGTTGCAGTCAGGTGTAAAAAATAAGAATATTTGCTCACGACATACTGCATTTTAGTCGGCTCACAACATCCAGAACCCTTAGGGTGATGAACTTACAAAAACTCAAGTGATGGAGGCTTTCATTTAATAAGTTCACCCATGAGCAATTCACCCATGAACGAATCGTAGCTTTTTCCTTCATGTCGTCTTAATTTCTCTTCTCTTATTAGGGAATTTTAAGCTTTTCATCCAGCCTTTTAAAATGGGAAAAACTGTAGCATTTATAGATCTATAACTAACACTAATAGTATATTCACAAAGGTTTGCGGCGCCCACGCAGTCAATCAAAGCTCGCAAAATTTGAAAGAGTCAGAATTCTTGAACCTAACTAATAGGAGCTCGTTTGCGCTAGTGATAGAGAATTCCACTCGCATGATACAGACTCATGTTCTATACCAAAAGCCTCCAAGGTCCCTCACATCACGCTTCTGATTTCAGCCATTAGATGTCGCCTCAACAAAGCCTGAGTTAGGAACACCGAAAGCACCAAACAACAACGAACCATAAATCAACATCGCTCCGTGGACTGCCACAAATAAAAAAGCCCCTTTCGAACTTATATATTCGAAGAGATTTTAATTTGCTCTTCAATAAGAAATAAGCGATATGTTCGTGACATGGTATTTATTTCTATTAGCATAATAAATTATCAGCCAAATGTGGCCAATGAGGCTCATCCTCGAACATTATCCGTAGTATGATAAGAACTAATAGAAATTTAAGTAATACGATTTAATTAAAGAGCAAAAGTAGTTAAATAATGTCTAAATAAAAGTGCAAAAGGAAAAATGAAGAGAGAGAGGAAATTCATAGGAACATTTTCTGAAGCTGTCTGTGTTTATTTGAGGAATGGCTTCAGTTAGAAATTTTAATACTCAGAACTTTTGCTTAAATTTTTTTGTACTTTTGCAAAACATCCAAAAGGTATTATCAATCCAAGATCCACAGGGAAACTGAGCAGTTCTTAAGGATTTTTGAAAAACCATAAGAACTGCGAAGAAAGCATTCTTTCAATATGTAGAATTAGAGGGAAAATCTTTGAAATTGAAGTTATTAAATTTTGCAAGCCACAGATTTTAGTTAATATTACATGCCTTCTCTGTAATGGCTCAGAAACATTGTCTACATAAGGAATGCATAGTCAAGAATAGAGAACTTGATTACTCCTCAAGAGAAATGTTCGGAGAATAGTCTTGGTGGCTACCATATTTCCTTTGGTGTCAAGGGTATAAAATTATGAGGGTACACTTTTAGCTTTTAGAAATAATTTATTTACAATCTTAGAATATATAATCACAGAGAACTGCTATACCAGCATAGTTCTATTTTTTTATCTTCGTATCCAAAGTGTTGCCAATTACAAGTTACTAAATATTACATGTTACCATTTACAAATTATTAAATATTACATCTTCCGTTTTTTTAAAGAGTTCAAAAGTTTTAACAGTCTTAAATCAATCCAAATATCTGGCCGGCTTTCTAATCACTCTCCCGCTTCTAGTTCTTAGCTCACCGTTCCTTGTTTCTGAGTTAGCAGAGTTTGGTAGTTGATCTTTTAAACTTTGCCCTTGAGAATATCTGGAATCATATCCTTTTACATCTGTTTTCTGTGTATTAACTCCTTGTTCTCTTCCTCTGATATTCTCTTCAACAGCTGAACTGTTTTCTCTAATATCTTTTCTATTTCTTCTCAATACTAATCCACCTGTTCTAAGTATATATGATCTAGGCGTCTTATGCACTTCTTCTACAACTGCTGGTTTCCAGCGATTATCTTGATATACCCGAACACAATCTCCTTTATTTAGCGATGGTAATGTTTTTGTATGACGATCATAATATGACTTCTGTTTAGTTCTTTCTTGGTTGATTTTTTCTTTTACATTTTTCACAACTTGAGGTTTAAGTAATTCTTCAGATGTAGGAAGAACCGTTCTTGTTCTTCTACTCATAAGTCGTTGAACTGGTGATCCTAGCATCTCATTAGTTGGAGTGTTCCTATGAGCTAACAATGCTAAATAAGGATCAGCATGATCTGCTTGAGCTTTCTTTAACAATTTCTTCGCCGTTTGTACTGAACGCTCTGCTAATCCGTTCGACTGTGGATGGTATGGACTGCTTGTTATATGTTTAAATTGGTATTTCTTTGCAAATTCTGCAAATTCTTTACTTGCAAACTGAGGTCCATTATCAGATATCACTATCAATGGTATACCGTATCTTGCAAAATGAGATTTCATGTAACTGATCACTGTCTGACTTCGAGTATCCGGTAGTTTAGAGATTTCAAAAAAGTTGGAATAGTAATCTACAATTAATAAATATACATCTTTGTTAATCTCAAATAAATCTGTCGCAACTTTATACCAAGGTAAATTGGGAATTTCATGTGGTATCATAGGCTCTCTTATGTTTTTGTTCTGGTATTCATTACATATAAAACATTTTGAAATTGTATCTTCTATCTGCTTGTTCATAAGTGGCCAAAACAAAACATCTCTAGCTCTTTTCTTACATTTTTCTATACCAAAATGACCCTCATGAATTAAATTTAACATTTCCTTTTGCATAGATAAAGGAATAATTACCCTTCCTCCTTTGAAAAATAAGTCATTTTCCATTGTCAACTCATCTCTGTAGTCCCAAAATACTTTGACTTGAGGTTCTACCTGATGTTTCCTTTCTGGCCAGCCTCTCAGAATATATTTCTTTAAGCACTGTAGTGTAGCATCACATTCACTTTCTTTCTTCAATTCATAAATTTTTTCATCAGATGCTGGAATCAGTGTACAAATTTCTGTATCTTCATCATTATCTTCTGCTGTTGTATTCAAATATGCTCTACTCAAAGTGTCTGCTATTAATAAGTCTTTCCCCTTTTTGTACCGTACATCTAGATCATATTTTTGTAAATTTAACAGCATTCTTTGCAATCGCTGTGGTGCTTTAAAAAGAGGTTTCTTAGTTATGCTTTCTAATGGTCGATGATCAGTTTCAACTGTAATACGTTTGCCATATATATATTGATGAAATTTAGAACATCCAAAAGTAATAGCTAAAAGCTCTTTTTCTATTTGAGCATAATTTTTCTGACTTTTTGTTAGAGCTCTGGAAGCATAAGCAATTGGTTGGTTTTCTTGTAGTAAAACAGCACCTAATCCTTCAGAACTTGCATCTACTGAAAGAGTTACATCCTTATTAACATCATAGAATTTTAATACGGGTGCTTTTGCAATCAATTCTTTAAGTGTTTCGAAAGCTTTTTGATGCTTTTCAGTCCAGTGCCAGAGAACATTTTTCTCAAGTAACTGTCTTAATGGTGCAGTAATAGTAGTTAAGTTAGGAATAAATTTGGCTAAATAATTAATCATTCCCAAAAATCTTTGTAGCGAAGGCACATCTGTAGGTTCTGGCATTTTAACAATTGCTTCCACTTTAGAAAAATCAGGTTTTAGTCCATTTTCACTTAACTAGTGCCCTATATAATTCACACGATTAACTTTTATTTTACATTTAGCCTTATTGAACTTCAAGTTATTTTTTCGTGCTCTCTGGAGTACTTTTTTAAGTCGTAACTCATGTTCCTTTTCATTAGATCCCCATATTAAGATATCATCTATAATACATTCAACGCCTTCTAGACCTTCTATTATTTGGCTTAATTTTCTTTGGCAAATTTCTGGAGCTGAACATATGCCAAAAGG
>KK112331.1:123426-158421 GCA_000611955.2 Stegodyphus mimosarum
TCTTCGTATCGTTGCCAATTACAAGTTACTAAATATTACATGTTACCATTTACAAATTATTAAATATTACAAAGGGTATTCTCCGAACAATCTCTCTTCCTGACTTTACCTGAGGTAATAATTCTATATTTCATTATATTACTGTTTTTTGCTTATGAAAGTGATGAAAATAATCAGTAAGGACCCATAAAAATCTCTAGGGCTCCACACTGATTTAGTCGAGCCCTGTGACTTTGAATACCATGGGAGGGGGGCACTGGTGACTTCGTTCGTAGCGCCATGGGGGTCACCCGTGATCGAAGAAGCCAAGATTACTAGAAACACATATTTCGAATAAATTTTCAATGTTTTTAATTTCTTCAATATTATTTTCGTTATTAAAATGGTGTGAAGAAATTAATGCAATATCGAACATACAAAAATGATTTTATTGATATATATATAACATATAAGCTTATTCTGCGATCATTATGAGATGTGCCGCATTGAAATACTCCAAGCAAATGAGAGGTGAACCAGTGCAGTCTCCACAGTATTTCACAAAATTTTTGGTACAATGTTTTGCCTTTTGCCTACCTAGGTACACAGTCCAGTCACATTAATGTGACCATCTGTCAAAAGCCAGAATAACCACCTTTCGCAGAGCGGACTGCTGCGAGACGTGCAGGAAGAGAGTCACATAGGTCCCTGAAGGTGTTCTCTGGGATGTTGAGCCATGCCGACTCTAATGCCGTGGCCAGCTGCGCTAGATTACGCGGTTGAGGATCCATGGCGCGAACAACTCGATCGAGATGGTCCCACAGATGCTCGATTGGGTTTAAGTCAGGTGAGTTTGCTGGCCAGGGGAGGACGGTAAACTCATCCTGGTGCTCTTCGAACCACGCACGTACACTGGCAGCTGTATGGCACCTCGCATTGTCCTGCTGGAAGATGCCATCATCCTGAGGAAAAACAATGCGCATGTAGGGGTGAACATGGTCCGCAAGGACAGATGCGTACTTGTATTGATCCATTGTGCCTTCCACAATGATCAGTGAACCTAGAGAATGCCAGGAAAACATTCCCCAGACCATAATGCTCCCGCCTCCAGCTTGGACCGTTCCGGCAATGGTTGCAGGGTGGTTCCTTTCAGAGGTTTCACGCCTTATACGCCAACGTCCATCTGTCCGATGGAGCATAAAACGCGATTCATCCGAAAACGCAACCTGTCGCCACTCAGTGGACGTCCAGCTGCTGTACTGGCGTGCAAATTCTAGCCTTCGCCGTCGATGAACAGCAGTCAGCATAGGTGCACGAACCAGGCGTCTGCTTCGGAGGCCCAGACGCAGCAATGTTCGCTGAATAGTACTTTGGGAGACACTTTTGGTAGCCCCTTGGTTCATTTTGGTGGTCAGTTGCTCAACGGTAGCCCGTCTATCTGCCCGAACGCATCTCCGCAACCGTCGTTCGCCTCTGTCATCTATGGCCCGTGGTGCACCACATTTGCCACGTCGCTGATTTTGGACAGTCCCATTTTGCCATGCACGGTACACTTTTACCACGGCGGCACGCGAACAGTTCACAAACTCAGCCGTTTCGGAAATGCTTCCACCCTTGGCCCGAAAGCCAATGATCATGCCCTTTTGGAAGTCGGATAAATCGCTTCGTTTCTGCATTACGCCAACGATTGAAATGTTTTCCGAAGCCCTCACACACCCTTTATATACGCTCAACTGCACTGTGCTGCCACCTGCCTTCTGTGATTGGTTATTTAACTCTGACATGGAAAGTACGTGGTGGTCACATTAATGTGACTGGACTGTGTATTTCAAATTTTTTCGTAGCACATTTTACAACTTCGCTGCTTGACCGTAGATTTTTCCTGCATTTATTGCAGTTCATGACGAGTAGATCAGGTCATTAACTTGTCAGCTGTAATTAATATTTTATTAAAATATTCATCGCATGATGAGAAATTTGTGTTGGCCAGAACTGGCAAACCATGTAAAATTAGCGTGGCATTCAACATGCTGAATGAGAAATTTATTACCTATGTGTAAATAGATAATCCCACAGTTATTCCATAGTTAAAAAAATGCTTGAATTTAGAAATTTCTGAGAAGCAAATATGAAAAACATCCCGTATTAATTAAAATAACTGAATCAATTTGTATGGAAATATTCATAACTATGGCGTTTAAGATGCATTTCTTCGGCATCTTTTTGCCATTCTTAATTGTTTAATTTAACAAGCTTTTATAAGCAGGAAACATTTAAGAGACTCAGACAATATCATTAAATTACTGTCAGAGAAAACCATTGCTGAAGAAAATCATTGGAGATTAGTCTTCAAGACGACATTGTTCTGCCGACGGAAAGAAATTTCTCGTGACGAACTAGCGCAAAGCAAAAGGAGAAAATTTCGTAAGAAAGAAGCTAGAAAGGATAATGCCTAATAATTTTCTAAGTTGAAAAAAATTTGTGGTCAAAAACTAAAATAGGAGCATAAATCTACAAATTGTAGCCTTTTCCCCTGCTTCATTCATGCAGCCTTCTTTTCTCTTTTTGAATCAAGATGCCGTTATAATTATCCTTTATTTCGCACTATTGTCTGAACTGGCCTTGAAATGCCTATTCTAACTCTGTTACTTTAGAATTTGCACTTCAAGCCCATTTTCTCCAAAAATCCGGTCTCATTACCATGGTAACTCCTGTTGCGGAAAAAAGGTAGAATCCTATAATTTCTTTTGTGCGACTATGACGACGCACATTACAATTAAAACTGAAAGAAGACTCGCTATATCATTGAAGAGGCTATTTTACAGTAACAGACTTCTAGTAAGACCACTTGATAAGTCTAGTCATCTTTACATCATAAATCATCAGTCGTCATCAATTTAGGAATTAGAATTTTTTCGATGGAGTTTCTGTTTTGAGTCCGATCTCTTCAGAACACTAAAGTTAGCTCGGACCGCCCAGCTAAAGTAATCAATTCTTCAAGAAAATAAAATAAATTATTAATAATGTAGCTGAATTAAATAATGAAAAGTCAGGAAAAAATAAAGCCATACAATTCCTTCTCAAAAGCGAAGATTTATGGCTGCTGCGTCCTCTACCTCAATTAATCTAGGCAGAAGCAGTTGAAGTCTGTTTTGCGCAGACTTAAAATAATACACCAGTTTCCTTAAGTTATCTAGAGTTTGTATCAACACAAGGAAATTTTATAAGGAAGTTGGTGAAGTACAATTTTATTTACTTTCCTCCTAATTGTAGTTTAGTGTTTGCGGAAATTCGCGTAGTGCTAAAGATAGTTTCGTTCTTAATTTCATTGCCACAATGTCTTTGGTAGAGGTAAGAGTAATTTTTTTTTTTCACTTTGTAAATTAAAAGTAAATTCATTAATCAAACTTCAATGAAAATGAATTTTTCATAAATATATAATTTCAACCATTTTTTTCGAATTCTAGAGAGCTTTTCATTATATGTGTTTTTGTTGTATAGATGAGTTTAAATTCCCAGTTGTTAAAAGAGTGATATTTATGAAAATTTGGACAAAATTGAATATAAGAAGTAAACGCTTTAATTTTCAAAATGATCACAGCTTGTTTGAAGATTTGATATTGAAACTGCATATGTATAAAATTTAAGAGTTTGAATTTAGTTGTGTAAAATTGGAGGTTAACGAATGTTTTTTATAATAAGTATTCATTTAGAGTTAAGTGGATATATTGAAAATTTGTGGGAGCAAACTCAACATGTATTTACTCATTTATATTAAAAAAAATATATATATCCCAAACAAAGAGATATGCATTATAGAGTCTGTTTTGAAAAAAAAAAAATGTTATTTCATGACATAAAATCTAGTTTAAATCTGTATTTATTTTTGGAGGGTCAAATCAGGTTAGTAATTTTAGTTTAAAACATTGTCAGATTTCTATGATATTTTATTTATTTCAGTCATAAAATGGTAGTTATAAAAGTTATGACTCATTACTTGTATCATTAGGTGGTTACTTTCCGTTTAATATAGTTATTTGAGATCTTTCAAAATAAGACTTTTTTTAGAAATGAGCTCAAAAATAATAATGGTAATGAATAAGTAATCTGTAGATCTTTCATTACACTGATTATATACATTTGAAAGTTGTCACAATTTTAAAGTACAGAATTGGTAGTTTTTATAGTTCCACTGCTTCTGTAAGGTATGTTCTATTTGGCACTTTTATTTATTTATAATTTAACTTCATTAAAATTTTTGTAATATGTGTGCTCAAAATTGTAATGACTTATAGTTACACTATATACTTAGTCTCTGTGCGCATTATTTACATATTGAAAAGAATCCACTACTTAATAAATCTCTACTTAATAATCAGAAAGTAATTAAGTACTTAATGAACAGGAAATACTGGAACAGTAAGTACAGGTTTGTACTTAGTAATTGTTTATATTTAGGAACTGACTGTTTGTGTAAAGTAAGCTGCATGTATAAATGTGTTGAATTCTGTTTTGGACTGGCTTTGTGGATGTGTTTGTTTGACAAAAGTAATCAGCTTTCTGCTGATAACTTCAACAGAGGCATTCTTCCTTAAGCAAATTTTTCATTGTTTTATTATGGTTTAAATTATGCATTAGATATTAGAACTGCATTTAAAAATCGTATCTTAAATTGGGGAAAGTGAAGAATCACCCACTGCTTGGCGCGTTTTTTAAGAATTGCACAAACTCGGTATCCTTGTCCACATTGACCTATTTTCACTTAAAAAAAAATCAGAGAATTGCACACTCCCTTGACTATGTCCATGTACACATCGATGCATTTTCACTTAAAAAGTCAAAGGAAATTGACAAAAATCCAATTCTTCTTGTAAAAAGCACTAAACAAAATGTGCCAAATAAGTGGCCAATTCTGCATTTCACCCCTTAAAATCATTTAATATTTGGTATCTAAAAATGGTCATCTATAAATTATCAGTGTAAGAATCATGTGTAGAAAATTGCAGTGAGATAGTTCTTATTTTAAAATAGATCTTGGCAGATTCTAGTTCTTAGTTGTAATGCATGTTCAAGAAGAAATGCTACATCTCTGTGTGTGTTTATTAATTTAATGTGATATTAATTGTAAATTTGAAGTTATATGCATTTTTAGCCAACACATGTATAAAAGTAATTTAATTAAATGAGATTCTCGAATCATATTGAAACATCATAAATAACTTGGAAACTGTTAAAAAATACTCCTTTAATCTGCTAAATTTATGAAGCCTATTTCTGTTCTCCACACATTTAATGATATTTGCTGTTTTGAAAGTGTATCAGTTTTTTTTTTTGTAACATTTGTTTAAAATTTTCCTGTTTGTTTAATTTTAGTATGTTTGTAGTAATTTGAATTTTTTGTTTTTGACAATAATAAAGAAGTATGATATTAGATATAGTCTAAAGTCTTCCAGTATGTCTCATCACTTATTGAGACAGTGATGTACAGAGGGCTTTATATTATATGCCATATAAGGTTGAAAGCATAAGAAACCATATCATGATAGCTCATAGGAAATTATTTAAATTATTAAAAAAAATGACAATTTTTAGAAATTAATTTACTATTTAAAATGCATTCTGTTTAAGGGGTTTCCAAATAGACGTATGGAGTTTCAAATCTGTAGAATTTTCCTGTTTATTTTTTGCTTATAAAAGTTGACCTTGATTAGATCTTATAGAGGTGACCTTGATTAGAACTACCAAGAAAAAATATTTCCTGCTTGCATCATGTTATTCTCTTTTATATTTCAGCATTTTATTAGTTTCAATGCAATTTTAAAAATGAAAGGTAAAAAATTTCTCATTTTCACCATATCTGTATTTTAAGGAAGGGAAAAAAAAAAGTACTAGAGAGCAGTTTATAGAATTTCAGCAAAATATTAATCAGTTGTTTTTGTACTTTGATTTTCTTAATTTGTGGTTTCAATGTTCAGTAGAACTGCCATGTTTTGATATATTTTTGGTATATATGTAACAATAATTAACCCATGCATCTATATATTTCATACATTTGTTTGCATGCATATGGATTTATATGCTTTATATTTAACCATCAATTAGCTGAATAGTATCTACCAACTGTAAAAATGTAACTATTTGTCATAATTTTTTTTTTCTTTCCCATAAAATTTGTTTCTTATAAAATGCTTATTTTTATTTTTACTTTTATTTATGAACAGATATTAGATTTATTTATAAATAAATAATATCTATCTGCTGTAAAGATAGCCAAAAAAAATTTTTTTTTTTTCCAGTTCATAAAATTTCCAATCCATTGAACCTTTTATATATATATATATATATATATGTAATAATAAAATGCAAGGAAAAGACGGAGCAGCGTCCATGCATAATAGCTATATAAAATAAAAAAAACTTGGCAGTCGAGACGGTTTTAATTCCACTTTTATTTTCCAGTTGACGTTCGTGGCTACAATCACATAGCACTCTAGTCGTGCCTATTCAAGAACAATTTCATTTTTGATATTATTGCTCTAGGAGGCGAGAAGAGTGAAATTACGTTCAAGCAGTGAAGAGAGAGCAACTGAAGTGCTTAGTTAGCCAATATGGAAGCACGCGAAGATAAAAGTCTAGGTTTGAGTTGAAAGTTTCAGTTTCCAATTATTATGTCATCAGCGCTGCACAGGCCATGCAAAATGAAATGAGCTAGAAATGACACGGTCCAGAGAATTTATTATGATATTTTAAAACGGAGGAAGAGAATTAAAGGGAATTAGGGGTTAATTTAAATTATAATTTTTATTTACATATTTTTTATCGTATATATTCCCCCTTCAAACAGAAAAAGGCGCGGCGACAGAAAAGCCTTTTTAGAAAAAAGCATTACAGCAGTAGCAAAAGAAAGGAAAACACAATAGTGGAAAACAAAATTATAGATTTTTGACCTAAATAATTTTTTAACATAACAGATCATGTAAATATCTTTTTTCATGATAAATGCAAATTGAAAGTCTGCAAGTTAATTTTTCTGTAAAATCATTGAATGTTTTCACCTATTTTTTTCAAGAAATACTGGAAAGTTCACAGTTCTGTAAAATCCTTGCTTGAATGTCAAACATAATATTTTGCAGTTCTTAGCTTGAAAGTCTTTCATAATAATTGATATTCCCAATATAAAAACCACAATTTTCTTTTACAGATTCATGAAGTTTGAATCAATTATTTATAAAATAATCCATATTTTCTTAATTGTAAAGCAATGTAGAATGGATTTGAGAGATTAATACATAGTACGTAACAAAATTCAGTACAATAACAAAATAAACTTTGATGAAAATGGGCAAATCCTCTACAGTGCAAATCAGCGTGACAACTGGCTGACGGCTGTGGGATGCTTAAATACGATTACACATAGAAGTCTGCGCTCCTTAATAAAGGTAACTGACCTCTAGTATTGTATAATTATCAAAGTTTACACTTATAATTTATGGCCATAAAAATCTTCAAGCTAATTAAATAAAATGAAAAATATACAAAAATTAAAGATATATTAAATTCTACACCACCCTACAATAATAGTATAGACTATATAAGTTTATGAGCATAAAATAAGAAAATAAATTTCATAATTATATTTATTTAGGGAACGCTTTTAAAACTTTTTAAATATAAAAATTTCAAACACATTCACTAACATTACAAAATCGCAAAAAATTTCAAAATTTTATAAACTTATTAAATTTTTATTTGAAACACTTGAAATAATATACTATTATTATCGAAATTTCTAATTTACTAATTTTGTACAAACTGGAAAAGACCCCACAGCTTTCTCTTAATACGAACATATCCATCATATGGGCAAATCCACTTAAAACTGACTCATGTAATAAAGATCATGATTGGTTAAGGGTTGCTTTGGCAGTTATTGGCATGATTGGTTAAGAGTTGCTTTGTCTTATAAAGGCCTCCTTTCCATGTTTAAAGGCAACTGGCCTTTTTGAACTGCACTAAAACATTCCATTTATAAAAAAATTAACCACACTCTATTAAAAAAAAGTATTATATATGCGAAAAAAAATAAGAGTGGGAGCCTTCAAAGTTTATCTGAATATATTATGACCCGTGACTTTTAAAATTAGTTAACATAATTCCATACTACTTATGATTTCTATAATATTACTGAAAACACTCTTGGTTTATCATATTTTATACTAATGCTTCATAATTATCTCATTCACTCAAAAATTATTATCAAAAATTCAAAATTTTCAACATAAATTCAAAAATATAATTATTTACCTTAATATCCTTCCTTAAAAATAATTTAAATAGCTTAAAATTCGTTACTTAATTTTCTGACACATACTTATGAAAAATTAGAAAAATTACTGAATAAGAATTTCACAGTTTTACAAAACAGCATAATCAAATTGCTGAAATTTTAAGCAAAATTAAAATGAAAAGTATAGAATCCGTGGCTTATTAAATAATTTTGTCTCGTTCCTGAGTTAAATTCACACAAAGATAACAATTTTTCAGCTGTCGATTGATGAAGTGCTATGAAGTGTGAAGTGAAAGTGCAAATAATTTTCTGTCACACATGCACAAACTCAGGTCCACTGTAACCTTGAACCCACTGTAAAGCTGAATCTCCTAAGAGGTTATTCACTCATGATTTAAAGCACTTTTTTTTTTTTTCTAAATGCCAACTTTGGATGAAAACCGCTGTAATTAAAATTTAGAAAATAACAAATTATTTTGAAGAGTTTTATATATGGAGGGGTCAGGCTTAGATATTCTTTCTTAAAATGGAATGAGCAAACTTCTTTCTTGAAACAATCACTAATGTTGAGAAACTGATTCTTTGCAGCGGTGCTATTAAGGAAATATTTTGGGATATGTGATTTATCTCAATGTTTTGTTTATCCTAAGAACGTGCCCATCTGAAATAGATTATAAAGAAATTATATTTTATAAATTGTTGTCACTTAACTGGCAAATTAACTTTAACTGGTAATTTTCTGAAGTGACAATTTTGAGGTTAGGTATTGATGCAAAGCATGTGGAATTAACTAATTGTCAAGGTATTGTATTTCATCATGACAATACCATGACTCACATTTTAACTAGTGTCTGAAAAGTACTTATTGAATACTTTTCAAGTATAGTAAAAGATATTTTTGATCATTCTTTGCAAAGAATTCTTTGAGAGAGAAATATTCTAGCTGCTAGAGATGGTAAAAATTCATTCAACAGAATGGAACATGCATTGTTCAGTATAGTTTTCAGCTGTTTTCATATAACATAGTAAAAATTTACTTCCAGAATATTCCGAATGAAATATATTTTAATGCATTGCAGTGTTATGAGAAAGAACATTTTTTATCATGCAGTTATTGTTATTTAATTATAATTTTTAGTTTATGGTAATCATTCATGGATGCCAATTATGGTGGCATGTGTTGTTTACTGCAAGAATAATGATGATTCGTTTGGCTCGATGATATTACCATTTTTTATTCAGGTAAAAAGGGATATATACTTCAGCACATGTTCACTAATAACAAAATAACATCAGATGCATGCCATACAACATAAGGATTTTTACAGGTAGTAAGTTCATGTTACCAAAAGGCATGAAAGTTTTAGTACAGCTAAGCAGGCATTACATAGTAGAAAAGAGGTGAATTCGTGCTTCACCGACAGCAGCCAGGAACAGTGTCTAACCGGTTCAAATTTTTCCCTATTGGGCAAGAAAACTGTTAGTGCCCTCTCTTGGATCAGTGGACAAATAATAATAAGGAATAAAAATAATAGAGTTCTCTACCAAGTTAAATGGGGTGCTTTCTGACTATCTGCACCCCTATTGAAAAGTCTTGAACTTTTTGGTAACTAGTATTTTCAGAATGGCTGCATTCTAGAATTCTGTTGAAGCGTAATCAATCAGTAAAATTTTTAAAAAAAGAAACCATCGGTAGTAAATTGAATCAGTTACCTTTTTCGAGAAATCTTTCAAATTTTTTTTTTTTGCAGTTGTTCTTTCCATGTATATAGTGATCTGTTTTCTCTTCAGAAGGGGGGGGGGAAGAAAAAAACAAGTTATGGCAATCTTCAAACAAATTCATATTGCATTTCCATGAAACTCAGTTGCTTAAAAAATGTACTTTCATCAAATACAAATTTTGTCTTCTTTATTTTGGCTAATATGCCATATTTCTGAAAAAATGCAATGCTTCTTCATCAGTCAGAAATTCTATCTCTAGTCATACTACGAACTATACTCAATGCAACAATCTTATACTCGATATTTCTGTGCTCTATAGTCCTGTACCTTACTGTAAAAACAATGAAGCAAGAGTGCAAAATATGAAATCATATGAATTCTGTGTAAGTTTGGATATTGCTATAACAGTAAATTTTAATGGTAATAACAATAATGAAGGGTAAAAATATATTTACGGGTGCCCCTTGCCGAAAATTGGTGATTTTGGGTGGCACTTGGACACCGAGTTTGTGCAATTCTTTAACTTGTTATTTTGCCTTTGTGTAGAGTCAGTTTTTGCGTGAAAATCACTGTTCAAAAAGCCAAGATGACTTTGTCCATATGCACATAGATCTATTTTCACTTAAAAAGTCAAAGGAGCTTCCAATTCTACACTAGAGCCAAAATAAAAGTACATAATCTCAATAAACTACATTTTAAGTCAAATAACAAAATAAAATAAAAAAGGAAATTCATTTTAGCACTACACAGAGGAAATATCCACTTACCTTATTTAGAAATTCCTGTGTCTTCAGTCAAACAAAATTCCTTGGCAGCATCCAAAAACTTCCTAAAATTATCTGAACTAGAATCTGTATACTGGCATCGCCATATAAATTCACAAAATAAGATTAAAAAAATATCCTCCGTAGTGCCAGTATCCACCAATGTTCAACTGTATGCATTTCCTTCTTACAAACAGGTCACTTATAATGGCTACTAAACAACACCAGTCAATTAATTTTTCCCTTTCATTCCAAATCATACAGAAACTTCAAATTAATCTTACCACATTCAGCCATTTTACCTTTAAACCATACAATAAGCAATGTACTTCCCAACCAACATACAGTACACAAACATCCAACACTTACAAATCTTTTTCCCATTAGTCAAATTCACCACAATCACGTAACCAATTACATCATAATAGGGTTTCCATGACATTCAACTACTCAGGTTACCATAAAAGAAAAAACTTAATCTAAGGAGCACCCTTCAATATACTGTACCCTAATGAAGTATATTTTCTTTTTTAGATCTGTATTGTGTGTTTTACATAATAAAAAAATTTCAATTTAATTCATATGCCTTTCATGGTGAATTTATTTTATGTAACCTAAATTTTCCAAGTGAAATTTTGTTTGATAAAACTATAATCGTTTTATTTCTTGGTAGAAATTCGAGAAAGCTGCGTCTGATGTTACCAAACTAAAATCTAAGCCTACTGATTTGGAAATGCTAGAGTTGTATGGCTTATACAAACAAGCAACTGTTGGTGATTGTAATACAGGTGTGTTATATTTTTCTTTTAAATATATCCTTTTTTAGTCAAATGGTTATGTTTTAAATTCAAAATATTAAAAATATTATTAGCATTTTTTTAGAATATTATTTTTACTCTGATCATGTATGTAATGCTTATTGTTGTTTAAGATATGAAGATGTTGGTTACAGGTTGGTACACTTCACGATTGTAATTTATATTCCATAAAAAAAGATCAGAATTGGCCCATTTTATTAATATTCACATTAAAATTTGAAAAAAACAATTTTTTAATATATTGCAGTGAATGTTCTCTAATGTATAAAATATAATTATGTTCTTGTATTTTTTGACTTAATGGACTACACAATGATGTCATCAGAAATTTCCTGCGATTCCTTGCACTGTAACAACATGTAAAAAACAGGATACACTTTCTGGGCCTGAAATGAAAACCATGCAACAGAGACATGGGATACTTTATGACTGAAAGTGAGAACCTCATATCAAATGCATCATACATTAGCAATTCATTGGCTGCGTGCCAAGTAAAAATTGTTGTGAAACAGTGTAATTTAACAGCAGTAGTGGATAAACATGATGACACAACACAGTATTAAATCTTTGCTTTGATTTTATGCAATTTCCATTAATCCTTGATAAGCTAAGTTGCATTTTATAAGGAAGAGTGCTAGTTTAACTGCTATTTCCATGTTTTCCTCTAACATTTTAAAAACAATTCAAATTTGGAATCTGATCTTTTTGCGAAACAGCATACAGTGGAATATTTCTCAAGTTTTGATATCTTGGCATAAAAATAACATTAATGTGTACGAATGACAATGGGACATGAAAAGTTCATAAGTGAATACTTATTCAACAGTATGATTAATGGCAAACAGTCTAAATTGAATCTTTTGAATATCTATTGAAATAAATAGTGATCTCTTCGTTCAAACGTTCCTAAAACTGGAAGGGCAAACTTGTGGAATGCATGCCACTAAGTGGCATTCACCACGTACTTTGATGGCATGCCATTGGTACATATTAAATTACTTTTATTCACTGAAACAACATTAAAAAAAAATCTCCAAGACTAGCAGCTATCAAAAGCAGATTCAGAAATGAGCACAAGTATGGGCGCCATTATGACATTTCCCTGGATGGAAAAGTTACTAGTACCCCAGTCCACCATGGAAGCTCCTGGGGAGGAGGTTTGGATTTCTCTTTATTTGAATAGGAAGGTGGTAGGTAATAAAACTGGGTATTTACGTAAAAGCCCGTCGACCTTTTTTGTTTATAATATAAAATTAATGTATTCTGAAGAGTAAAAAGTATATCAAGTGAAGTATGTTAAAGAGGACACCATTTTTTTAAGTGAAAAAATAAAGGCAATTAATAACGTATTTTAAGAATAGTATTGATACATCTAATTTTTCATTCTATAAAAAATTAAAAAAATCTGACATTAATTACTTATATTTTACTTTTTCCCTTACAATAAAAGGTGTATGCTTTAAGACACTTAATAATATTAAACTGAAATAATTTAAAAATACTGTTTTTTCAATTTATATTTGATGCAAGTTAATAACTAAGCAGCAGATATAGTTACAAAATGTAATTCGATTGTTTGAAATCAAAGCAGGGATTTAGTAAAGATGATTTTTAAAAAAATATATAATAAGTGGCACATTGGATATCTGAAAATAATAAACAAAATTTAACTGGCACACTGCTCAAAAAAGATTTGCCATCCCTCCACTGAAGTGACTGCTACAAGTTTGTCAGGATTTCTGCCAACTTTCATGGTGGACAGGAAAATATCTAAGAACCCCAAAACCTTACATTATAAATTTTAGTTAGTAATTTCAAAAAATTTTCTGTTTGTTGTAATAGTCATCTTTTTTTTATTAACCAGTTCATTTTCTGTTACCTTGAAAATTTTAATTACATAGCGTATTCGGAAACTAAGTACCGTTTCATTCTAGCGCCGTTGCAGCGCTGTGGTAGGCATCCCGCGCATGCACACTAGTCTTTCTTGTTCACTGACTTTCGGTTGTCGCCATTTTGGTTGCTCTATGTTGTGTTGTCAGTTTGCTGTGTACATTCAAAATGTTTAAGACAATTAGTTCTCGCGCTGACTGTGAGATTCGTGCCGTGATTAAATTTTGAACGCGAGGAATGTTGAACCGGCCGAAATTTATCGTCAAGTGACAGAAGTTTACGGTGAATACGCGATAAGTGATGGAATGGTGAGAAAGTGGGTAAGAATGTTTAATGCAGGTCGAACAAATGTCCACGCTGAGGCTCGGAGTGGTCGGCCTTCTGTTGTCACCGATGATTTGGTAAGGAAAGTTGATGAAGCAATTCATGAGAACAGACGCTTCACAATGACAACTCTTTCAGAGGCATTTCCACAAATTTCACGTACTGTTTTGTTCAAAATTGTGTCTGACCGCTTGAATTATCGCAAACTGTGTTCCCGATGGGTTCCAAAAATGCTCACTGATGTTCACAAAACAAAGCGACTTGGTAGTGCCCTGACATTTCTCACGCGGTACAGTGATGAGGGAGAAAACTTTTTAAACCAAATTGTGACAGGTGATGAAACTTGGGTGTGTCATTTCACACCAGAATCGAAACAACAATCGATGGAGTGGAGACACACTCATTCTCCGAAAAAACAAAAGTTCAAAGTGACAATGTCATCACAAAAAATCATGTGCACTGTCTTCTGGGATAGGAAAGGCGTTTTGCTTACTGAATTTCTTCCCAGAGGTGAAACCATTAATGCGGCACGATATTGTGAGACTTTAACAAAACTAAGGCGTGCCATTCAAAACAAACGAAGAGGAATGCTCAGTAAAGGAATTGTGTTGCTCCATGACAATGCTCGGCCCCATACTGCTGGTGTCACTCAATCGTTAATTCGACAGTTTCATTGGGAGCAGTTCGATCACCCGCCGTACAGCCCGGACTTGGCGCCGTCCGACTATCACTTGTTCCTGCACATGAAGCCTGAGCTTGGTGGCAAGCGCTTTGGATCTAACGATGACATGAAAAATGCTGTTGAGTCGTGGTTATCAAAATTGGCGTGAAGTTTCTTTGACGATGGTATACAAAAACTGGTCACCCACTATGACAAGTGTTTGATCATTGGCGGAAACTATGTTGAAAAATAGTTCAAGACATGTATTTTCATGTAAAAATAAAATTGGATTCGAAAAAGTTGTTTTACTATTTTTTTTTTAAACGGTACTTAGTTTCCGAATACGCCTCGTATTTTTTTAAATTGAACACTTTTTCTTTTCAGACATTTTAAGCTAAGGTTAATTACATAAAATTTATTCAAAAATAAAAAACACATGAGTGTATGCATTAAACTGTCAGCTTCAAAATAAACTTAAGTATTTGCAACAATGTTTATTAACAAAAATGAGCTCTCCATTTGAATATTGATTTATTATATATTACCAGCTGCACAGACAGGAAAAGGATACTTTTTTTTTTTTAAATCTCTAGTTGCAACAAAAGAGACATCTGTGCCTCCATATGTATTTATTTGTCCGGGCCACAAAAACTTCAAAGAAATTACATGCTGTAAATATAAAGGAAAACTCTAAAATAAAATGTAACTAAGAAAAACTAGAACTATTGTTTACTGTAGTAATCATATTTGCATCTAGAAATAAATGTTGATGGCTTTGAGGATGTCTTTGTGTGCTGAAAATGCAGTTAAAGATAACTGAAAAAAGTTAGTATAAATAGTTTATGAGTGTGATAAAGCACTTATAGAGTTTGTATCATAAATGCTGAATCAAAGATAACTGAAAAAAGTATAAGTAGTTTATGAGTGTGATGAATCATGTATAGAGTTTGTATGGTAACTGCTCCATCAAGCTTGTGTGGTAAATTATACAGTAATAAATAAATAATAATAAAAAAAAATTAGGTTTCAGAAAATAAATAGCTTCCCCCTTAAAAATATATTTACTGTTATGTAAGACTTAGAAATGCAATTCTTTGCTTTATTTAGTGGCGGTATTTTATTTCAACAGCAAAATTATACATTTTGATGGTTATCTTAAAATGCAGCATTTGCTTGTCTTGGTCCTGTGAATGACAGGTTAATGAGTAGAGGCTGCAACATCACATAAAGTAGTAATGTGTTATATTAATAATAAACCTTATACTTTTTTATAACCTTGTTAGGAAGTATCCAATGCCAGTTAAGTTACGGTGAGAATAATATATCTAACAACAGATAGAACGATACTGCTGTAATCCTTCTCTAATAACAATGCAAAAAATACAATTTATTGTCACTCATTTTTCAGTCTGATGCAGTATGGAACCCACATAAAAAATTTCGATAGAAAAATAAGCTAATTATATTAGCAACAATGGCATGCAGTTTTTAATGATTTTCATCTTTCTAATCAAATGGTCGTAAAAGCTCAAGTTTCATTCAATATTTCACCTATATTCAATTTTAGTTGATTAAATGTGAGAAAAAATTTATCGTAATTGATCAGAAATTAATAATGTGTTTAAGTAAAGCATTTTTATCTCCAACAGGTGACACTGTTGCCACTCAGAAAAATGAGTGCAAAAATTAGCACTTTCAGAGTTTTTAATTAATATTTCTTCTGATTAAAATCGTATGAAGACAGGAATAGCCGAAATGGCTTCCCACGAATTTTTGGAATCGGGAATAATATATTTAATATTTGGCAATGCTATTTTTATTTCATCATAAAACTTAGAAATTTTTTATTAACAAACTCTAGGATTTGAAAGTGAGCAGTGGCAACAACTTTTGAAATAAAGCAGATTTTGATCTCCAGCTTACAAAACTGTTGCCACTTCGAAAATTAGGTAAAAAATTATCGTTTTTCCAAGTTTTTTTATTAAAATCTCTGATTTTAGTTACTTTATTTTTTTTTGGAAAAAAGTGGACGTCGACCTTTTCCAGGCCCCAGAAAAGAATTGTAGAAAGTTTGGTGATGATAGCTATAGTAGTGACTGAGTTATTAGAGGACAACCAAACACACAGACTTTATTCTTTATATATATATAGATAAAGTGTTGTAAGAGTAAACAGAGAAAAATATTATACAAACCTAAATATTATTCTAATTAAAAGAGAAAAATGAAACAAATGTTTATTGAAAGAATTTCTATTATTACTTAATAAGTAAGTAAAAGATGGTACAATTATTTTTTTTAGATAGCTGGGGAATTTTGCTTGGCATAGTGCCCGATGCAACTTAGATATACATAAAATTTTTTTCTTTTGTATAGAATTACTTTGAATTTTCCGATATGTTCAGAAATACAGGTGAAACTGTTTTTATTTTAAGATGTGGAATTAAAAAGTTTGAGGAAAAAAATTAATTCAAGCAAATCTGAATTCTTAAAAAATGTAGCATATTTTAAAAGCAAAATCATGGTCTCAATAATTCATTTCTTCTTGTAGATGAATTGAATAGTTTCACTCAATATGTTTAGGGAAGTGACAGTATGAAATAAAATTTAAGATGTGTTTTCTGGATAGAATTTTAGAAAAATGTACCTAAATATTAAGAAACTCATTTTGAGAAAAACTTAAAAAACAATTAAAATTGTTAGGTCAATGTATTTTCTTCTGATTTTTTAGCTTTTTGCACCGTAATCATGTTGTAATGATGGTTGTGCAGTGTCACGTTTCCTTTTATTTTGTCTTTTAAAGATTGTTTCCAGATTGATTTTGTAAATCATTGTTTTAAACTTTAAAGAATGGATCTTGCCAATCTTTCAAATTTCCTTATATGCATTATTGTACATCTACATTAATATTTGAAATTTTCAGCACATCAGTTCGAAAGTTCTTCAAAACATATAACTATATCCCGCTGTCCAATTTTCAATGATTTTATATCAACAAACTTATTTTTAAAAGCTTTGTTCCATCCATGCATATGCTCAAGGATAATGATTCTTCAAACTCGGGATTTCTGAAAAGTATTTTTGTTGCTAACGGACATAATTCAAAATGGAAATGCTTATGTATAATACTGTTGACATAAACAGAGAATAATAATTAGAAGAAATATTGGTAATTTCAATCAAAAACTATTTAAAATGCAGTTCTTAAAAGTTTTCTCTTTAAAAAAGGAGTATGTTTGTCTTAATTTACATCTTACTGACTTATGTTTTCATATATTATGTGATGTGTTTTTAATTAAGTTACTAAATACTTTTTGAGATTATTATAAATTATTTTCTTAATCACAAACATAAAAAATATACATGGAAAAATCAATCCAATATTATTTTGATCTGTGTGAGAAAAGAAAACTAAAAATTTAATAGTATTGCTCCACATTTCTTACGTTGGTTGACTGTGAAAGTTTTTCTCTATTTCTATTCTAACTTCTAGCAGTAATAAAAGAATTGAAAAAAAGCTTCCATGTCTCAAAGCTAAGTATGTTTTAAGTTTGCCATTTAAAAAAGTCCATTTTAATTATAAAAATGTTAGACTTGTTCTGTCCTTGCTTACGTCAGTCTGTAATTATAATTTTTTTTTTAAATATTTGTATGTGTGTTGCATAATGCAAACATTCAAAGTTACAAAAGTCAACCAATAGCTTCTTCAGGGAGTCTGTGTGCACCTTGGTGTACTGTATCCAAAAATTCAACATATAAAAAAATTTTTTATTTAATGTTGAAGAGCTTTTTTCACAGATGCAATATCTCGAAATTTTTCATCATTATATTTTCATTATTTTAAAATTCCAACATTACAAATTAATGCTTAACCCTCTCTTAAAGGAAGAGTGATGAAAAAATATTAGATGATTTTATAGAATCTTAAATGTATTATATAGTTCTTAAATATAGTACATATAAATTCATGTACCAAGTGTTGCATTTCATCACTTTATTGATCCTGACTTGGCTTTGTGATGACATGAATATAAAATTGTCAAAGAACTTACATCGTTGCTATATTACATATAGAGAATATTCTTAGATTTGAATTCAGTAGTTTTATTTCATTTTCATTACAAATTTTTCCATCCTTCCGTGGGATTTACCAAAAATTTATATCTTATTGAAATAAATTTCTCTTTGATTTTGCAGAATAGGAATATGTTACAATATAAGGTGTAATATGTAACAATAAATATCTAAAGTCAGCCTTATGGAATAAATCAAATTTTCATAAAGTAAATTATACTTAATGGATAAAACTAAAGTATTATTTTTACATTTAAATAAAATTCCATTTATAAAGAGCATAATTTACAGCTCTTATTTCCAAATGAAAAATTTCCAGGTACTTGTTTTGAGCAAATCTGCTAAAAACATATTTTGAAACATCTATGGCTTACTAATTTTGGAATTCTGTTTTCATTAATAATTGAAAATTAATTTTAAAAAATGAATCAGTTTTCTCAAGTTTCAGTGTTTTTAAATATTATTTTTTCATATTTATTGTGTAAATGTTTTGATAAACTGCATGTCTGAATATATTTGCTACATAATAGTCACAATATTTATGCCTGTAGATCGTCCATTTGGTTTGTTTGACTTTAAAGGAAAAGCAAAATGGGATTCTTGGAATGGCAAGAAAGGTAATATATAATTAATTTAAATAACACTGTTTTTATAAATAATTTATTTCCTTATAAAAGTAAATCATAAGAATATTGCTTCAAATACAAAATTTTAATGATTTAGCTAATGTTGTTATATTACAGGAATAAATTGTTGCATGTATGACTATATGATTGAAGGTTTTCTTTGTTATTCTTACATAGATGAATGTATGACTGAAGGTAAATCAATACAGTATTTAAAATAAAGAAGTGTGTCGTATAATGAACATTTTTGTAACAGTTTTATACATCAAAATTTCTATTTTATTTGAATTTTTATGTCAAATTCTTATTTGTAAAATAACCGATTAACTTTACTATGAATGCCTTCGAAGAAATGAGAGAGAGAAGAAATTTACAAATGCAGAAACATTCTCAACATTTAAATGAAGAGTGAATAATTATAAAGGTTATTAATAATAAGGACCTTGACCTGGGCCTTATAAAACTCTCATTGCTACAGTCAGGTTTCTTTTGCAACCCTATTTGGTGTATAGAATGTTCCAGACCTCACAAGGGCATTATGAATTGGTGGAAGAATGAAAATCCATATGTTTATTCTGTGAAGGTGACTTAAAACTTCATAAAAGGATTGATTGCACGGTCAATTTTCAATTTGCAGCTCCATATAAAAAAGAATTTCCAGCTTTAGAAAAGAAGAAACTTAAGAAAGGCATGAAATCAAAGCTTCTAACAAATTGTATGCTGAAGTTGTATCAAGAAAATCATCTGCAAAAATGGCAAACTTGTTTAAATCCTGCAATCAAATAATTCCTTAACCAGAATGCTAAAGCTAACTGCAAAGGTTAGAAGAGCAAAAACTAATCTTAATATTGAAATTTGTGTATAAGCTGTTCAGATTTTTGCAAATTTCAGAAACTTAGGTTTATATGTCTAAAGAGATTTTCTCCTAAACAAACAAAAGGATTAAACAAAAGCTAATGGTTTTTTCCCAGAAGGCAATGCTTGTTATTTTAGTACTTTCTGAATATCTGCACCTGCATTTTCAACTTTAGGTAGAATTACCCATTTTTGACATATTTCAATTATAAACCTGACAATAAATAGCCTATGCATAGACATACCACATACATGATTGAGTACACACAGGTCTACAATGCTTTGTCATTTTGCTAAACAGCATCTACTGGCTGTAGAATTGCAAATATTAACTACATAGATTTTTTTCATAAAATTTCATGGTTATAATACTTATTTTTATTTGTAAACAGAACAGTACCCTTGAGCTGTAAAGGTAGCCAAACAAATGTTATTTCCCAGTTTGCACCTATGTCACCAACTTCAAACAAACTAGTGGTGCAGATAATCAGAGAGTACCATTCTTCATGCACAACTGAATAAGAACTACTGAAATCGAAAGCTGCTCAGGTTATGAATTTCAGTCTGGAGAATCCGTTCTGCATGTTGAGGAAATTCAAAAGTATTAAAGACTTTTTACATCAAAATATTTATTTTTTAAAAGAAATATGGAAACAAATATTTTGATTTGAATTTTTTGACAATATAGCTTCAGCTTGGATCAATCACTGTGATTTATGATAAAATGTAATATTTTCATTAGGATATTAGTTCTAAGAATTTTTAGGACTTCAAACAGAATTCAAAGAGAAAATTTTTTCTTATTTCATTTTAGCATATAGATGAGTAGTGTTTTTAATTTTGAGATGTAATTTTTTTTATTGCTGTTAGGAACCCTTTGAAAAAGCAATGAATTAGTAAGCAAATGTTTGAGCAGAAGTATTATTAAGGCTCACACACTAATGTATTATTGTACCTCTATGTGTAGCAAATTTACCTAAAATAAGAATTTCATATTTTGACTATTTTAATAAAACTGATTTATTGATTCATACTTTTTATATAAAATGTTTTACAATAGATATAAAGCTATAGTATTTATTTTATAGGCATGCAGCAAGATGAAGCTCGAGAGGCTTATATCAACAAAGCCAATAATCTTATTGAAATTTATGGTCTTGCTGCCTGAATTCAAGTTTACTTAAAAGCTGTTTTAATTATCATAATCAAATTTTTTTTTTCATTTTGTTTAAATAAAAAGATTTATTTTTGTAATCTATTTTTTATAGTATTTTGTAATAATCATTACAACGTCAAACATGATTGAAGGAGAACAATCGATACTTAAAGATTAATTATGACATCATATTTCTTTAATCTTAAAACATGAAACTTTTATTGGCTTGAGCATTGTATGCTAATCATACTGACGAGGGATGATAAAGATTTTCCCAGCATTCAAACTTGTTTAAGATCTTAAAAGGTACAAGCAAATTCTGTATATCACTTGAAACATTTTGTATAGAGATAACTTTTTCTTAGATACAAACAACAGTAACTCACTACATTGATACAATTGATATGCATCAATTTTAATTGATAATTTTTTCAGTTTTTAAAATATTTATCTAATAAATTTAGTTTTATCTTCATTTTCTTTTCAATTTTAAGTGACATTATACAATTTGTGCTCATTTTTAAATTAACAGCTATTTTTTTGCTATAAGCAGTAATATTAATCTTTTTAAAAAAATTCATAGCTTTTTCTGTGTCTTTAAAAATGTAATATAGACTTGTCACAAATGAAAACACGGACAAGATAAATTAAAATTTTGCTGGTATAAATGCTTAAAATTTTTAACTATTGAATCATGCAATGAATGAAATTTCATAACTGTGATTATGTAAAAAAAGTTTGTTTCGTAAACACAAAAGCCTGAAGATTTTATATCAAAATATTTATTTACAAAAATTCATATTTTAAATATACACATCCTATTTTCTAAATCTTTTGAATAAAGGATGACGACTTCCTTCTCTCTTGAGTTTATATTCCATATATACAGCATCATCTGCTCCTGATAAGGAACTCATACTACCAACACGACGAGATACCTATAAAAAAGCATATACTCAAAATGAGTTTTAAAATTAACTGCTGAACTTAACAAAAAGGAACAAATTAACAGGTTCGCTGCCAACCATGAGTTATCTCAGAGGTCAAAGTTAGTGTTTAGGCACCATCTACGAGTTATACCATAGGACGTTTTTGTTTTGCGTATGCCACATACGATCAAACTCGTAGTATTTTCATGTTCTCTGAAGGTATCTGGCTGTGGGGATTAGGAAAAATGCAACAATTTGGCGCAATCCCAAGAGATTTATTATAACTAATATGAGTAATTATAAAGTAAATAACATAGGAACTGTAAAAATAATTAAACAGTTTATAAATAATCTGTCATAAGCAACCGCCAACTACGAATATACTCATACTTGACGGCGTCATAAAACATTTTATTGTAAAAACCGACTAAGATATAATTCATATAATTAATTAAGCAATTAAAAATCATCTAAATTCAACATCTTTCCCATAAATAGATTTTTTTTTTGTATTTTTATTTTAGAAATAATTAAAATTTATTGCTGTGGTGGAACCATTTTTGAAAATGTCACTCGGCAGCGAGTATATTAATAAAGAAGTTTTATAACAGAAGCTAAATCAATATTTTATTAAAGGAAAAAAATTGTTATTGCACTCACTGTTAAGAAGGTTATTCTTAATTAAAAAAAATTCTGAAGTTTCTTCACTTTTAAAATAATTTTTTTTTATGTTGGAATGCAGTGATAAGACAAATACTGATCAATCACATACACTGATTTGTCAAAACATTATGATCGCCCCTCAATTGTAATATAGTGGCACATGACAAAATAGAAATGTTATAACAGTTTCTGAGAATAATGAGACATTTTGTTGTTTGGTTATGTGTGCATATATTGGGTTAGGTTAAGTTCAATTATTTGAACATGGTAAAACATGGAGGCTATTTGCCTAAGGGAAGGGATGCCTTCATGGAGGACTTTCCAAAAGAAATGGTTTTAGTCATGTTACGCACGAGGAAAGTTAACTATGTAACCAGCTTGTTTGTCTGGATTTGAATCTGGGAGGTACTAACAGTATTTAGCAGTTTTAACTACTTGGCCAGTGGTAGAGCACATATATATCTTAGGAAAGACCAGATTGTTTTGGCCCCAAAACAGCATTACCCATTGGATGCTTGTGAACTGTTTTTGGTACAAAAAAAATGGAAGGACAGTGAAACTGTTTATAGGTGCTAAGACACTGGATATCCTCACTTGATTCGTGAATGTGAACATCAGAGCCTATCATGGTTAGTCATGGCAAATAAGTGACTGCTAGTAATTCAATTGATAACTGAATGTAAGCCAGTGCAAAGCCCAGTACTAGTTTATCTGAGTGCCCAATTTATCATACTCTGTTGGATTTAAACTAAACAGGCATCCCTCTTACATGGACTTAGTTAACTTAGCGTCATTGACGTTTATGTCTGCAGTGGGCCAGTGAACACTGTGATTAACCATATAACAATGGAAAAGAACTGTATGATTAGTTGAATTACATCACATTGATGGTTATATATTCATTGATGGTTATGTCAATGCACATTATCTTCCAGGCAAACAGTTGAATGATATGTACCATAAGACATAAAAGGCCAGAGGTGGAGATATGTTTTGGGCTGAAGGGCATCCCTCAAACCAGCGGTTGTCGCAGAATATAGTAACAGCTGCAAACAGTATGATTATCATTACTGATCAGTTAGAAACTTTCCAAAGACCTCTTCCAGCAGGACGGAAAGTCAAAATTATGGTATTCAAGAAATATGCATATGAATTCTAATTTATGTCCTGGCCTTCTAATTCATAAGATATTAATCCTATTATGGACATCTTGGATGTCCCAGAGCACGGTTTTGTATGCCAAAGCTATAATAATAGAGTATTAAGAGAATTTTTTTTAACTGAAGGGAATAATATTTTACTGCTCAGTGCAATGCAAAATACTAAATAATAAGCCATTTGAGAACCTTATGAAGCAATTTAAATATTAGGAAAAGGAAAATTTTATGTTTTGAATTACAACTTTCATTTTAATAAAAATTGAAAATACCTGAGTTTTTCCACCAGAAAATTCACTCGGAATTTTTTCATCTTCAGCATCTGCATCATTTGCTGCTAAGACTTGTTGCAACAGCTGAGTTTGTTCATCTTTTGTTTTATAAGCTAATTCCTCTTGCTGAAAATAAGCAGATTATGTTGGTTGCTTGGATAATTTACTGGGGAAAAAATATATTGGAAAGAAAGAAAGGAAAAAAACTCACTTCATCCATTCCCATTAATTTTGTAATGACTTTGTAACTATATCCTTGATTGACAAGAAACCTCTGTCTCTTTCTAGAGTAATGCATTTCCATAGTATCCTGAGATACTAGTGTATAAAAAAATGCATTATATTCTTCAGCATAAGCTCCTGGAAAGCATGAAATGATATTAATAAACTTTAATGACAAGAATGTTTTGAAATTATAAAAATATTTTGACCTATTTTAAATTTTCATTATCAGTTGCTATATGAATTCATTTAAGAATATCATTCAAATTTATGCTTAACATCTTAGTCCGTTTTTCATGATGTCTGTTCATGGATTAGTATGCAGAAACTTTTTTGAAGCATAGAATACAAAAACAAAACATATACACTGGCTTCTAAAAGTTAACCACATACATGATGGCAAAATCAACAGAAGTGAAAAAGTAAAGTTTGATTAACACCAAATTGCATATGATGGTAGCAGATATGCTTATGCATAAAAGAAACACATTAAGTACAAAGATGAAAAGAATATTTAATTTTTATAAATTATACAATGACATCACATTTGGATCAATAAACAAACTTGATGTTTAAAAGCTAAAAACGTACAAACAAAATTTACATCAATAAGGTATGCGAGCACCCCAGATCTTCACACAAACTTTACAGCGATTTCAATGTGGTAATCAACCACTGCAGATTTTAATAATGGCACTCCTCCATTAGGGCACTTTCCAGCTATCTGTGAGTTGTGACAGCAGGTAAACATGAGAGTGAATACCTGAGGGCATCCTATTTTTAATGGAATTAAGGTCAGAGGAATTTAATGGTCACTTAATATGAGGAATGCCTTCAGTCTTCAGACACTCATTAATGACGCTAGCTTGAAAGACAAGGCATTATCATCCTTGAGATGTTAACACCACCCCTTTAATATTGTCCCTATGGATTATATGTTTAGTAGAACCTCAAATCTTGATACTTGGCATATAGGCCCTTCACGTGAAGCCTTTGGCACACAATACTGACAGGCATTGTCTAACCAAGCTACACAGCACCCATAGATGGTGGAGGTTGCTCATTGATTTCACTTAACTACTATATCAATCTTCAGATGGGGGGGGGTAACTTATGTTTGGCTAGGCACAGATTTCTGGACAACTGTTTGACTTGTTTTCATGTTCGAGAAACTACTGAATGAAATATCACCCTAAGAATGTTAGAAACACTTTGTATCAGTATTTAAATAATTTTTCTCAAACCCTTTGGAATACTGCTGTCATTACAGTCAACAGTGATTGGTTGTAACATATGATATTTGCACACTGTTATCTGCATTCGGAAATTGTTAATTTGCATTGAATGCTTGGAAGTCAGTATATTGTTCTCAATGAATCATCCTAAAATTCTATTATAATTTAAAAAATCATTAAAACAACTTATCATAACTAAAATTTTGTTTATTTTTAATGGATTTTTAAACTGGCATTTTGTTTTTATGCATAAAAAGGTTTTATTAAGTTATAATTCTTTACTACTATTAACAATTTTGTTATGTTTATGAAAAATTTTATCTCGGTGAAAATTGTTAAATGAATAATTTTTTGTCATCTTATTTCAAGGAATTATATAAGGGAAAAAAATACTTACTATCTGTTCAAATGTAACAAGTGGCATATCAGTAAAATTTTATAGTTATGTAAATCTCCCTTGCTTTTAATATGCATTTAATGATAAAATTTATCATACTAATATCACTAAAATTACACAATACAAGAGCTCATTTCTAGATTAGTGATTTTAAAATTTTAGCTAGGAAAATGCTTGCAGAACTTTAGCTATCCATTTAAAGTAGTAACTTAGATGATGAGATTGATTATTTTTTTTTGAACAAAAAAGTAAGCATTAAATAAAATAACTAATTTTGTTCTAAAAACATTTCTTACTATATAAATATTCCCATGTACACAATCTGGTGAAAATAAAACTGTTATAAAATGTTATCTGCCTGTCTGATTAGCATTAATACAAACCCTCACTTGATTTTTATCAGGGATGGAATACTTGGACCCTTGAACCCTGCAAATCTTGAAAGTTTCAAGGTCATAAATAATTCAGCATTTCATATTTTTAATTTTATAATTTTTACATGCCATCTTACTAGATCTAAACTGATGGTCTAATATGGAGAAAAAATCATAAATCAGGAATCACTGAAGTCCTGATCTCAGACTTTGTACTGTATAATACAATATCTATTTTTCATGCATTAATACATATATATATGGGGTAAAATATTAAGATAAAAAATTTAATAAAAGAACCTTTTTTTGCTCTCAGAATTCTACCAAGTCTTTGAGCTTCTTGCCGTCTTGAGCCACCATGACTGGATATTTGAATTAAAACATTAGCTTCTGGGAGGTCAAAAGATGTATCAGCAACTTTGGAAACAAATATTGTGTTCACCTTAGGATTATACTTAAAATTCTGTAGAATTTGCATTCTCTCAGCTTGAGATGTTGGACCATAAATATAAGGTCTGAAATAAAAAAAACAAAAACAAAATAACAACATTTTTTTTTTTTTCCAGAAAAGAATAAATATAAGAATAAAAAATATTATTAGGCTAAGATAAAGAATGAAAAAATAGTTTACCACATTTGGCTCTTTGGTGCACAATTAGAACTGATATCCTATTAACAAAAAGTACTAAATAAAAAAAAAAATGCAAAATTTTATATATATATATACTTACACCAAAGAGCCATTACATTATGACCACCCTCCATCTAAAATACGGGCTCGTCCAGGAACAAAACTACTGCACATGCACAGCTAATGTTAGAATATATAAAGTGGCTATGTATTGTCTTTCAAACATTGTACGATATAAAGGGAAAAGCAGCTGATTTATCAGACTTTGATAAAGGTAAAATCATTATGGCATGGCGACTGGGAACATAAGTATCAAAAAGGGCACATTTAGTGGCTGTTAGTGGGCTGTTCACGTGCAGTTGTTGTCAGTATCTATCGGAAGTGGTGTATGGATGGTGAAATGACAAGTCACCTGGCAGCAGTGTGTCGTTGACGGCACATTAATTCCAGAGGAGAGCGGAGGTTACTCCACATTGCTGGCCATGACCGAAGAGTTACAACAGCCAAAATCACCACCAGCTACAACAGTGGCGACCCAGACAAAGTTTCTCAACACACTGTGCAGCATACATTGCTGTGTATAGGCCTACGCAGCCAGAGGCCACAGCATGTTCCTGCATTGACAGCATGTCATCGCCAGCTGCATCTGCAATGGGCCAAGAAACATTGGAACTGAACATTAGAAGAATGGAAGAAAGTTGCATGGAACGGCAAATCATGTTTTCTGGTCCATCACATCGACGGGCGCGTGCTAATAATGCTGATTTCCAAATGAAACCCTGGCTCCCGGATGCAGAGTTGGATGAAGACAACCCGGTGACGGAGGTATTATCGTATAGGCAATGCTTTCATTGAGCACATTAGGACCCATAATTTCCACAGAACAGTCCTTGATGTCTGTGTGCTAAGTGAACATCATTGCAGACCAGGTTCGCCTATTCATGACAACAGTACTTCCGGTGGGGGGAGGTATTTACCAACAGGATAATACACCATGTCATATGGATCGAATCGTCAGGGAGTGGTTCGAGGAACATTCCAGTGACTTTCAAGTTGCCACACTACCCTCTTGTAATGTGTGAGAATTGTGGGACTAGTTGGTGAGCACTTGGTACCAGATACCTCAGACTATGTATCAGCAACTTGTGGAGTCAATACCATGCCAGGTGCTGGCAGTTTTGAGGGCTACGGTGGTCGTACATGTTAACAGGGTGGTCATAATGTAATGGCTCTTCGGTGTATATATACACACTGACGAGCTAAAACATTATGACCATCCCCACATTTTCCAATGACTCATCTGGATGATACTCCTGGAGTACTGCTACTGGAGAAAGTAAAGAATCATTCTTACACTTACTTTTGTGAGTGATGGAAAAGGCTGCTGATCTAAGCAAATTTGATAGATGGTTGGTTGGTTTATATAATTGTGGCAAAGCCTTGAGGGCTATCTGCCTAAGGGGAGGGATGCCTTCGTGGACGACTTTACAAGGGAAATACCTCCTATACACGTTACACATGGGGAAAATCATGAAAATGACCATGCAGCCAGTCCGTTCGCAGGATTCAAACCTCGAACCAAATTACCAGTGTTCAGCAACTTTACCGCTCAGTCGCTGAAGGTCCCAAATTTGATAGTAGGCAGCCTATATTGGCCTGAAGACTGAGAATGAGTATCTCTGAAACTGCACAAATAGTAGGTTGCTCACGATCTGCCATTGTTAGTATTTATGCAAAGTGGATACATGAAACCAGCAGTAGATGCCAAGGTGTTGGACATCCATGCGTCATCAAAGAAAAAGAGACATCGGAGACTGTCTCGCTTGGCACCACAAAATCAATACCAGACAGTGACTCAGCTGACAGCCGAATACAATGTAGGTGCAAGTGCTTCGGAACACACAGTCCATTGGCCACTGTTTGATATGGGACTGCGCAGCTGACGTCCCACACATGTTTCTCAGTTGACCAAGTGTCACTGTCAACTACACCTACACTGGGCACAGGAACAATGAAATTCAAGCAAGCATATTCTCCTCTGTTAAAGTACAAGGTACCAATACAATGTAGTGGCTTACATACCCAACATCTTAAAAAGGTCATAGACTATTTAGTCTGTTTGATAATTCCTGAACTGCATAATGTGGATTTTCAGCAATAGCTTTGTTTAACAGGTCCTTGTTTAAAAGGATGATCATCATCATTGAGGCTGAAATTTCTGCTCTTAAAAACCTGTCAAATCACTTTTGAATTTAGTCATCAAAAACAGCACTTTGTCCATCCATGTACAACAAAAAATTATGAGCAGTCTGACTAGCACTTTTTTTTTTTAAATTAAAATTTTTAGTTCTCCATTCTTCGCAATGCACCAAAACAAAAACTATGCCACAAGATAGACTAGAATTATAAAATGTGAGCAGAAAAGACCATACTTAAATATCCACTTTGATAAAGGTCTCTCCTTATCAGCATTAACAATATAAATGGAAGAAAACACAGTTTGATTGAAAAAAATGCAGAACCTCCAGGATAACCCAATAAATCATTTCAAAATTACACGTTTAATATGTTGCAATTCCTCTTTCTATATCTGTCTAATAAACTGAAATTTTAGGAAATCAGATGCTTTTACTATAAATGATGATAATAAAATAAAAACAGAAGCTCAAAATTTTTGCTTAATAATAAACCAGGCTCGTAAAATAAAATAAAAATAATTAATAAATAAAAACAAAACAAAAACATAGAATAAAATATATAAAATAAAAAAAAATTCATACATAATGCATGCACCAAAAAAAAGGAAAAATTCCTTAAAAGGCTTCTTAAAAAATTAAGACAATTAAGTTTTTCATACACATACATGACATTACAATAAACCTGAAAAAGAATTTTATGAACTTATTAAAACATTTACTGAAAAAGGAAGCAAAAGTATTTGTTACCTATTCATTTTTATGGCATAATGTTTCAGAGCAAATACATTATCTGAAAAAACAATTACTTTATCGCTCCTTATTTCATGATACCTAATTAGGAATTGGCAGGCTCTGAATTTATTTGGATTCATAACAAAAAGAAGCTGAAATGTAAATAAAATGCACATTAAATAATTGAATATAATATGAAATTATTATAATTATTATACATATAATTATTTAACACTTAATCCACATTATAAAAGGCAAATTAAAAAAATGCTTTTTTTTTATTTTTTATTTAAGAAAACAAAAGCACAACTCCTTCTGTTTCACAGAGTATGCCATGATGCTTACAGAAGTAAGTAACTCAATAATACACAGGGGATATATCAGGTGAGTGCAAAAGTTTTACCTGTTTTTGGATATGCAGATTTGCAATGGAAATGACGTCACACATGACATTGTAATGACGAAAATCGTCGGCCAATCAAATGTGTGAATGCCTGACATATAAATGCATCGTATCTCTCATAGTTAATCATCTCAAAAAAAAAAAAAAAAAAATCGAAGGTGTAACATGGAAAGCGAGCAGGAGCATATAAGACACTGTTTGTTATACGAGTTCGATAAAAAGAGTGCCGCAGCATGTCACAATGTTTGTCAAGTTTATGGGGAGAATGCAGTAGACAAAAGCACATGTCATTGATGGTTTCATAAATTTAGGGATGGAGATAGAAGCTGCCAAGATCAGGTTAGGAGTGGACGGCCATCACACATTGGAGAAGATGATATTGACCAAGCCATAAGGAACAACCCGAACCCAACTGTGCAAGAATTATCAGAGACCTTCAATGTACACCAGACAATGGCCGAGAGACAGCTGGTTGTTGGGTTTTATGAGAAAGTTGGATCGCTTGATTCCACATAACCTGACAGTTAATCATGGGATGACTGAATCACCACCTGCGTTTCCTTGCTTTCCCGTTACAAAAATGACCCATTCTTGACACAAATTGTGACAGGAGATGAGAAGTGGGTTATGTACCGCAACATAAAGCATATTAGGAGTGTGTGTCGCCTTCTGATCCACCTGCATCGACTTCGAAAGCCGAACTTCATCCCAAGAAGATGTTATTGAGTGTGTGGTGCGATGTGCAGGGAATAATTCACTGGGAGGTCCTGCCACTCAACCAAACAATCACTGCTGCCTTCTACTGTCTACAGTTAGAGTAGCTGCATTCAAATTTGGTAGGTCTCATCAATCGTCATGGTATTATCCTTCTTCATGATAATGCCAGACCACATGCTGCTATCATCACTTGCCAAAAGGTTGGTTGGGAGGTCTTACCCCATCCTCCTGATTTGGCACCAACTGACTATCACCTATTTCGTGCGTTGAACAATTCTTTCAGTCAGAAACTTGATGTCTTTGATGCTGTGAAAACTGCCATCAAAGACTTTTTTGGCTCGAAACCGCCGGAATTTTAGCACCGTGGGATTCATCTCCTACTAGAAAGATGGCAAGAGGTCATGGATAACAATGGGGATTATACACAATAATAGGTACTGTTCATTTTGCATTTATTTGCTCTTCTTTATGGGTAATGAAAACGGGTAGAACTTTTCCATTTACCCAATAATAATGTACAGTAATACATAATATCTAGATCTGTAGGGAATAAGAAATATATATATAATAATATAAATAATACTATAATAAGAAAACTAAAATATAATAATATTAATAATATAATAGAAGCAATAAAATAATATGATACTACATTAATACAATAATGATATGCATAAAATAATGATACACAGATAAAATACAATAATACGTAAAAGGATAATAATGCAATAATACATAAAATAATAATACAAAAAGATTAAACATTAAAATGGCATATTTTCTTAAATAAGAAAAGAAAACTCTTGTATATTGAGATTTGTTCCCATTCAGTGGTCATTCCAATTCACTGTCATCTAAATTAATTGACAATGATTGCACCTTTATTTTGTTCTCCATTAAGTTGCATAATTAAATGAAATAAAACATATTTTCAAAGCATCAGAATCACATATATCAACTGAATTGCAATTTCATTACATAGAATTGGTCACAATGTGCTGAATTTATTGGTTTACTCACTATGCTATAAAAATAGACCAATTCTACGTGCAATTAGCATTTCTACAGTAGTTATACTCACTCAACCATATCCTTAACATTCATTGCATAGCAGACTAAGAATAAAAAGTTGCTTTTTTCCCAGGGAATAACATGGAGTATAGAATTATGAGACAAGATGTGACGAAAATCTAACACAACAGGAATTTTGTATGTTATTTGATGAACTCTTCTTAATTATCTACTTTCAAGCTATATCCATCAGAAATATGAAAAACATATTAACCAAAACATCAACATAGTTAGTTTTGCATTCAAAGTATTGCCCAAGTTACCTTAGCAAAAGCAGAACCATGCAGTAGTCAAACTGCTACCAAAGTTACCCCTTGGTTTGATATAACTCAAAACCATTGCATTTCTAAATAAACATTATGCTGCAAAATTAACTGGAAATAAAAATAAAAGTATTAATTCCTTAAAAACAAAAGCAAACAAACAAACAGCAACCAAAAACATTAACTATTCTGTTTATACATTGAATTTTTTTTAAATATAAAATATGGCAATAATTTAAAATATGTATTATATGCCATAATAGCAATAATTTCATACGTCAGTTTCAGTGACACAATCATACATCTGAAAATGTTCGAGAAATCATTAATAATCATCAAATAACTTTTAATGTTATGTAATGCAGATAGTGGTTAACTTACTAGCTTTTTGGCTGCTTTTGCTATTAGATACTCTCTATAAAATTCAGGGCTCATTGGACACCAAACCTAAAAATATATTAAAAAATTATTTTAATATTTAAAAGGAAGCGATACACTAAAATTTTCAAGAAGTTTTTTTCATAAACAAAGCAGCTGTTTAATGTAATGTTTTAAAAAGGAAATATGAAGACATTATTTCTTTGACAAAAATCACAAATTAAAACTATTGTGTATAATTCTGAATTGTATTTAGTATCTGATTCAAGAAAGCTCAATTAATTATTTTTGTAAAGGACTTTATTATCATATATTTGGGCAACATTAACATGCAAGTATATAGTGATATTATTTGAATTATGTCATTATCAACTTAATCTGAATTGAAAATGATATGTATAAATATTTGCTCTGAAAATTTAATAACAAAGGAATTCTAAGATATTATGATACCAAACATTTATGCATATTGCAAATATTATTAGTGGATTTAAGGGAGGAAAAACTTAGAATATATCTTATACATATAACCTAAGCAACACAATGGATGTTTTAAATATTCAAGAAATAGCTCAAATAGCCAGAAAAAAAATGACAAAATATGAATAATTTCTTATTAAAAGCAACAATAAATTTATACGAATTTAATTTATAATTTAAACACTATTTCAAAATTTATTGGAAAACTTTGATGACTCAAATGAATCATCACAATTAATGTAATACTGTTCAGTAAAGAATTAATATCCCATTATTTAACGTCTCAACAGTATTTTGCAAACAAAAAAGCAACAAACTCTCTTTAAGACAAGCTATATTTTCAGATGATTTTGGTTTTCTGTAAAGCATGTTCAGTCAGGGTTAGTAGCCACATTTTAGTTTATAGAGATAGCTTACAATGAGAGGGGGAAAACCCCCTATATAAAACTAAATTGTATTACAAGATTTAATGATGAAATTTCAGTTAAATATAAGGAAGATAAATAATAATTAATCATATTTATTATATTCATAGAAAGTACTTTACAGCATAAAAAAAGAAACAAGAAAAATTATTTACGCTTATTAATAAATAATAATATTTTGATTTTTCTTTTGTCTCTTTCATTAATTTCTGAACCCAGTTCTCTTAATAGAGTTTGTTTTTCACAGATAGTTTTTAACATTTCATTAAATTTATTTAAAAGATTAAAGTCTTTTGTATCATCAGCCTTTTCAGCAAAGTTGATTTGCTTTATTTTCAAGCACTTTAATTTCTTTTTCTAAAAGAGTTTTCTTTTCTTTAAGAGAAATCAATTCATCTGTTGGTTCTGCTTTTCTTTTTTTTATCTTGAATACTTTTTTTTTCCTGCTCTTCCAAATATAACCAATACTGTGAATTAGTTGATGAAGCTGCCACTCTCATCTCTTTCGTAATTGATACATTGTGTAACCCACCAGCATGTTTCACATAATCGCAAACTGTGTGTTGGGCAATGTATGAATTTTCCCCCCGATTTTTTGTTTCTATATTTTAATTGATACTAAATCCTCATTCAATAGAGACTTGCCCATGGGGAAGAATAATTTTAAATGTTTCCCATAACTTGAAGTATTTTTCATTAATTAATGTGTGCAAAAAAGTATATAATTTCATTTTTTTCACATCATAGGTTTTAAATTCTGTAAGGTATATCTGGATAACATTTTTGACGAAATCGTAATTTTCCAAAAGAATGTTATTGCATTCTTCTTTTGCAGTGTGACCTATTTGGAGAAAAATGCATCAGTATACTTTTTCATTTTCTTGTATGCTTTTGTGTTGTTTTGCACCATCTACTTTAATTCACAGGAACAGCATTCCGAATTAGTGAATAATTAACTGGACATTTCTCTAACCGTTTTTCAAGTAGCTGTAAAATAAAAGTTTGTGAATTACGTTTAAGAGAAAGGTAATTTTTATCCATGATTTCTATTTTAGCATATAGTTCTTGCAAGAGCTTATCAGCCCCAAATCTTATACGAATTTTGCTTATTTTATTAACAATACATTTCTCAGAAAAATCAAAGTTACACAAATACTTGAGTGATGAACTGATTTTTAACATGCATTTTGCTTTTATAATTTGGAAATGCTGCAAAAGTTGCTTTACTAATTTGTGTAAATCAAAGTTCATCACTTTGGTACAGTTCCAAAAAGGGTTTGACCAATTCAGCCA
>KK112331.1:160629-172743 GCA_000611955.2 Stegodyphus mimosarum
ATAACTTCAATGATGATTAAAATAATTTGGTTTAAAAAACTACCTTTACTAACATATTTTGCTATAAAAATCAAATATAGAATGTTATTTTGTTATAAAATTTAAAATGCAAAACATTTACATTGTCCTCTGAAAGTTAAGCAAAGAAAAGCACATCAGCTACAATTCTTCAAGATATGCCTCATTCATAATTTCACAAGAAACTAACTCAGTTGTTTACACCACCATAACAAAAAATACATTCATGAATAACTGAAAGAGAAATATGCCAATGTAAATTTTTTTCTTGTTTTTGAAGAAAAATACCTATGTCCAATCATCCTTGAAATCAATGGAGTTTTATTCAAAATCTACACCACTGTAAAACCTTTTTGTCTTAATTTTAAACTATGCATAGCAAATTTAAATAATAATAATGAGATGCTTATCAATAATCTTTACTGTCTTGAAGCAGCTTTAATACAAGTTTACTCTAATAATGCAAGCTTTATAACAAGTTTACTCTAATAATGCAAGCTTTATAACAAGTTTGCATTGATAATTAATCTCTTTAATTAACTGCATCAAAAGAGCAAAGGACAGTATGAGTCATTCTTATAAAGTAGTAATTTGAAATTCCTAGATTGTAATAGGATGGAGTAGATAAGTAGAGACAGATCTTCCAAGGGCAACTTAAATATATTTGATCAATATATTTATTTACTAGTTCAATTATAACAAAATAGCTATGACTACACATTTAAGAAAAGAGTTGCTTTGGTGGAGAACATTTTAGTGAAGTCTAGTTCAGATTCACACTGGATACAAGGTACAAACCATGAAAAATGCCCAAATAACCAGTCTACTTGCTAAAATTCAAACCTGGATTGAATTTCCAGCATTTAACAGTTTTATCCATCTGGTGGTTTCCACTTTTAACTAGGTCAAAAGTTGGAAAATATCCTGGCTACATCATACAATCAATACCTTCCTGCCCAAGATACTTCTCTAGAAACTGTTCTACATGTGGACAAGTGCTGTTATTTACCAAAAGAAAATATGACATGTCTCTTACAGACTTCAAGAACTTGATCCCAGTAAGTATCTAGTAACACAATATTGGCTATATGTGAAGGTTGTTACATTATTCTAATGAAAAATCAAGCTCATACTACCATATTACTGTTATCATACAGACTCATAGCCATAAACTCATAGAGATTGTCCATAAATATGTCAAAGGTAAGGCACTTATTTGGATCCCTGACTTCTTCAGAAACAGGTAATATTAAATTCAATGAAGCCATTCAAAAAGCAGGAATACTTGGGTAGGCGTGCCCCAGAACTCTGTTCTCAGGCGATTACTATTTTCATTATTATATGCTAACAATATTCATCCCCAACGCAATGAATAACATGGCAATTTGGCATATTTTCTACAACACTGATAAATCTGCTCACATAATAAACCAATCTCTAAAGATCATTCTAATTTAGTATCAGAACCTCAAACTGAAATTTAGTCTACAAAAATCACTCTTCATAGTTTTTACTACAGATCAAAAGATCAGAAATCATATGAGGCCTACCATCATTGTGGATAATATACCTATGACACAGATAGCAAATCCAAAATACCTCAAACTGCAATTTGATTCTGAATTGCCCTTTACTAAACCAATCAAGAAGCTTTCAAGAAGCTAAAAATCTTAAAAAAGCTTATGTTGCATTAACTGAGGAGCAAAGGCCAAAACTCTTCAAACAACCGGCACAACTCTCATCAGACCACACCTTGAATATGCCATTCCTATGTAGGCCAATGCTTCAGCCACACCATCCTGGCAAGAACAGAAAACCATTTGTGGCACAGTTTTCTCAAGGGGTGGGGAAGAGTTCTTGAGAATATGGCCTCAAAACTCTTAATGGCAGAAGAAAATACCAAACCACCAGTTTCACTAACAGAGCTAGAAGCTGTGGTCCTGATCATATATCAAAGAAAAAACTTGGAAACTTGGAGAACTGGACTGGAAAAAAACAGACTTAAAAATCCATCTACTTTACAGTTTGACTCTGAACTAAGACAAATGATTGGTTTTATTCATTGCATCAGTAGAATACTCGAAGAACCTTTACTCTTCATAACTATCCCCAAGAATACTACAGTTTGTACTAACATCACTGAATAAAGTTCGAAAATATAATTAACAACTACTATCTTCGTAAAGGGAATGCAGACTATCAAAACAATACCAGAAAGTAACCTTTTCCATGCATATACTGATGAAATTATCCAGAATGGCAGTGCTGGAATATACATAGTGCTGTCAAATGGTATATCCATGAAACAAAAATTTGGCACAGGCACCTTCATTTCAAATTTCACCAGTGAGCTGACAGCAATAAACAAAGACCTAAATTAATATTATGTACTTGAGAATGCAGAAAAAACTTGTTTTGATTTCACCAGTGAGCTGACAGTAATAAATAAAGACTTATATGGATATTATATACTTGAGAATGAGGAAAAAGCAAATGGTTTGGTTGTCTTGTGTTATTTCAGAGCTACCTTAGAGGCAATGAGTAAAAGTCAATCAACACTTGCCCAAGATATTCAGTATCAGTTGAAGGAAACTGACAATCTAGATAAGATCTGCATTCTGCAGTGGATGCCTGCTCATATTGGCATTCCTAGAAACAAAACACCAGACAGGTTTGCCACAACAGCAAGACATCTAACTGATGGTAATAATAATCAAATTATTCTTGATGATGCAAATGTTATCGCGAGATATTGATTTAGAGGAAATCTCATCAAAAAAGACTACCAGATTTGTAAAATTAAAGTTAATTGAGATATGACAAAAACAATAACTCGACTCAAAAGCCAGCATTTTCGGACTATGAAGATAGAAAGAGATGGAAAAAGATCCTGCTGTCTCTGCAATAACTGTGACTAAACAGTATTAAGACCTGACCATACTTTTGACTTCCCTATAATTATAAGATTCCTGATTCTTTTTTGAGAATATTCTTTTGATTCTCAGTGGCTCTATTCTGAGATAGCTGGCTGCATTTTGTCTACATATGGTTTTTTATGATCAAATTTTGGGTTCCCATGGAAATTCATGAATTTGGGTTCCTTAAACAACAGAACAGCTGAATTTGAGGAAAGAAGCAAGTATCACAAGAAAGCATGAAATAATTTATATTCATGGCACTGTGTAATGAGATCATGACGATATTTATACACCCCATTTAATGACAACTATAAGATTTTGTACAGTAAAACTTGTGGATGGAGACAGAATTTAAGAACTTATATTTCATGATTGACTTTTGAAGGGCACTTATGTATACATACATTATTACATTATAATCATATGTATTAATTATTTTTAATGCATATTTTAAAATACAATAATCTTGTAATTTCAAGTATTTTTAAAATGTAAAAAACTGCTTTACCATCTAATAACATAAGGCCCCACTCTTGCTCTTTTAACCAATTCATTACTTGTTCTGCTTCCCAGGATCTTTTCTGCGTATGCGTTATCATAGAATATGTAGTAATGCATATTCCACAGCCTGCACAGAAAAATTTACGGTGCATATATAAAATAAAAATTTACGACAAAAATGGAAAATTTATACATTAAAATACTGGAAAAAAAACACTTCAAATAGTTACCCATTGGTTTATCTTTAGCATCAGAAGTAAAGCGACAGATCATGCTGTCATCTGCAGTTGACCACATTTTGAACTGCAAACAATTTATAATGATAACGAGTACATGAATTATGTTATACAGAAAGAAAATGAAAATAAATAAATTTATAGATTAAGCTTAATTCAATCTATCACTGGTGGCAGATAAAAGCGGGGGGAGGGGGGAACTTAAGAACTTACCTAGCTGAAATTCTTATGCTGCGAGGAACTGAATGATTGATATAAATTCAAACTAAATCAATGAATGCATATACTTTAAAAGTAATTTAAGTTCAAATTCAAAATTCATTGAAGCAATAACCTGCAAGTCAAAAGAAAAAAACCTTCTCTGATGCTTTGGTATAAAAATTAAGTCATGTATTCCAATAAAAATTAAAATTTCATTTAACTACCCAGTTTCTATATGATATCTCTCTTTAAAAATACCATTACTTTAAATCACCATAAAATAAATACAAATATTAACCTCAGAAAGCACCAGGAAAAAATATCCATACATATCAATTATTCAGTTCACCTTAATATTATGATTTCTAAAACATTTTTTTCTTAAATGCATAAACTACATGCATTTCAGTTTGCTAATTAAAATACATTCAACCCTTGACAGTCTTCCTTCTAAAAAATACATTTAATTACAACTTTTCATAAAGCAAAGATGCCAATAAATTTTTTCACACAACCCCGTACCTCTTTCTCTCTCCAGTTAAACAAAGAACTTTCCGATGCCAAATAACAAAAGCCAAAAACGAAGTGACACAGTCTATTGTAACTAACAATGCTTTTTTCTATCTCCACTTCTTCTCCAGATGTTCAGAAAATTTCTCTGCCATGGGAAAACAGAATAATGTAATGAAAGATTTTAATAGTCAAACACAAATTCTCACCATAAAATAAATTTAAACTGAGCTAGTCAACAAACACTTTCGATTAAATAAAACCCTTAATTAATTAAACTTTTGGATATGGAGCTATTGTGTCACAAAACTGTGTCACCTAAAGGAAACCCCTGGATCCAGTCATTGATTTGATCTCAACTTCCATTGGTGTCTTGGGTATGGCTCAGGAGTTTTCCTTGGAGAAGATACAGACTGAAAACCAAACTGAGAAAAATTAATTGCATGGGAAGGAATGACATAAAGGCTGACCAATGGTGTTTCAAGGATGTGTAATGAAGAAGACTGCCAGATATCTGGGCTTTTATTCTGCAAGTCAAATTTTTTTGGTTGCTTTATTTTCCACTTTTGAAATTTCATGGTTAAAGAAGTTGCTTGAATTCTTTTGTTTAATTGAGAATACGTAATGTTAAGCACTCTAATTTAGATTCTCTGTTACAAGGAAAACCTAATGGCAATGCTAAATTAATATGACTGATGGTAATTTAAATTAATTTATATATGTTTGCAGTTGGAATTGGATGGTAAATTGAATTAATGGGTAAAATGAATTAATAATAGTAAAGCAAATATCAGTGTCTCTTATGAATCCCTGCTTAAAGATATTAGAAATTTTTTTTTTAATGAATTAAGATAAACTGTTCATTATTCAGATTGCGAATGCATTTTAATTAGCAAACTGAAATGTCTGTAATTTATCATTTAAAAGGAAATGTTGTAGGGACTTGGATCCAATCACCCCAGCTTCTTATTGATTATGATATTCCAGAAATACAAGTAATAAATGTATTTAATTATGTACTTTTGAAAGTATTAGTTTTGCTCTTATCTGATGATCTACTATATTCACTCTATTTGTTACATCTGAAGGATCTGGAAAATGGAGTTCTATGGGAATTGAGGCTTATTTGAAAAACCTAATGCATGTGAAAATCTGAGTAATAGATGGTGCCAGGAAATAATTGAATTATATTGTTATACTTTTATTTTAGACTGGACAGATCGATCTTTATACATGACATTTCTGTTCTAATATCTTCTGTTATTTGTGTTGATTTCAAAGAGTTTTAGAATTTCATTTGGCATTGAGAAATACATTTGTTTCCCAAGGCACCAAGGTAGAATGTTTTCCTCTCGATTCTTGGGTTTCAGATTCAGTAACCTTGAACTCAAATTGAATAACTTTCAAAGTTATGTAATTAGTAATTTACTACAGTTTTAGATCAATTACCCAGTTCCTCACAGTATAAGGGTTTCAGCTTAAGTTTATTTCCTTTCATTATTTTTGGCCGGCACAAATGGTAAACAAAGTTAAATAATAAATTTATTTACATAATACTTTTAGTACATCACAACTACATAAAATGATAAGAATATCATAAGATATGATTTCTTGGGTTAGGGCATGAAAAATATCTAGTTACTGAACGTATTCACACATATTTTTCTTCATAAGTTAATTCAATAAATTACAAACTTAAAACTAAAAATGTTACCAGTCATAGGACGTTTACATATTTATAGACATTGTTGTCTGTTACGCATAGTAATTTGCATAAAAGCAGATCTAAAATGATTTTTAACAAATCACTTTCTTTGATTACATATTTAGAAAGTAAATAGATCATACAACTACATAATCACTATTTCTTTATTATAGATTTTCATCAAAAGCCTTTAAACGCATTTAGTGAATAATTATAAAAAGTGCAAATTACCTGAGTTTTCCACTGTTCTACAGAAACGCCCGAATTACAAAGAACAAGGCACCGTTTCCTGACAGTACAACATGCTGTTACACCCACTAATGATTTTCCAGCACCTTAAAATGTAAATTGTATTAATCATGAAACAAAACCATTTAAAAATTTCATAATGTTTCAATTTATGAAAGAAAATATACAGCAATGAATTATATTAATTACAGAAAATAATGCTTTCAAATAAATGGAACTTTTCCCGCTTTGTGTTGAAAGAGTGAAAGACAGAACATATTATCAACTGCAAATCATACTTTTGCATCTGTAAGGAAAGAATTTTGTCTGTGTGTGTGGGGGGGGGGAGCTTTTTACTTATGTTTACTCTCCTTACATGATACACATGAGATATTAATTAAAGGATAGGATACACATTTTGTGCAATGCTACAATCTTAATTATCACATTTCTTACTGGGAAAGAGCGGGTTAAAATTTTTTTTTTCAATATTGGCTACAATGTTAAATCATCTCACCAATAAAATTCAAATTGTAAGTTTTAAGTATTCTATTTATAAGTGAGGTCTATTGAACAATTTCAGAAATAAACACTAAAACATTCATATTTTGTTTCATATATGAAGGAAAACTCACATTTTAATTCTTTGTAAGACAGTTAAAATAATTTTGATTTTACATGCTTTCAAGAAACTTTTCAAAGGCTAATGAAAGAGCTGTTATTTAGGAATGTAACTGAATGAGATATTAATAAAATTCAAAAATGTCAATTGGCAAAGAACTGCATGGATATGGGTTACATTTACATATAAACGGTGAAAGTATTTTACTTAGAAATTAAGTATGTAAAAACAGACCCAAATCCTTCAATTATGTTACTAATATTATATTAATTATTTCTGAATTATTTCTGCAACAATGATCTTGTGTGCTATTTATTAATAAAGCACTACAAAGAAAATTGATTCAGTATCCTGAATATGCATACATTTTAAAATTCTTCTTTTGCTGTATTCAAATCTGAGGGAAAAGGGATTCATATGTTTAAATTCATATTTTTTTTTTGTAAATATAAGGGTCAGGAAGAAGAAAAACATGAAATTTATATAGTTAATTACTACCACAGGGGAAAAGACAATGTTTTCCAAAAATGAAGTTTCCATGAATATAATGATATATATATATATATATATTTATCATTATAACTGACTTCCAATTTAATTGCCTTTGTAGTACTAAATTTTAGGTCTGATAAATGAATGACCAATTAATACAAAAAAGCAGATAAAATAGCATCTATAAGTTGTAAATGGTATTAAAGAAATATTTATTTAACTTAATGTCAGTAGATACTATGATTTATTTCTGACTGTTTAAGTTCAACATAGCTGTTTAACTCAACATAATGAGCCTTCATGGGCATCAACAAGATGTAGATGAAAAATACCTGCATTTCAAACTATTTTCCCCAAAAGTAAACGAGTAACAGTTATAAAATAGGTATATAATTTAATCTTCCACCCATGTGATGACCGGGTGTGAAAGAATAGCCCAATGTAGCTCATGCATGCCATATGATACAATTAAAATGGATACGCAGTGTCCGGGAGTACAGCCGGGCCCTCTGCCCCCCCCCAGGGATTATATCAGGGGACTGGTCCTCCAGGTTAGGGGTTGGACACAGGGCTAATCACTCTGCTTCATAAAAACTCTCTCGATTAACATCAAAAATAATTTTCTGGACTGATATATTCCTGATGATATGGCATGAAATCGGACCTGAAATTTGGAACATGAAATACAAAAACTTTATATGGAAGTGGAGCATTGGAAAAGCTTACTGACATTTTCATTCAGGCCAAGCTAAATATGTCCTGGGCATCCAGGAAATGAAATGCACTGGCCAAAGAGTGAGTGATAAACCAAATTGCAGCATCTATTACAGCCGCCATATAAAGACACATCAATTCGGCACTGGTTTTATTGTTAGTTAGTGAATTAGGGATAGAATTATTGAATTTAAACCAGCGAATGAAAGGATTTACAAGATGCACATTAAGGATAAAACACAGAATATTTTCAATTATATGTACTCATGCTCCCATGGAAAAAAAGATGCAGAAGAGAATGAATTCTATGATATTCTTGATAGGATTTATACTGGATGTCATTATGAAAACCTCATTATGAGAGATTTTAATGCAAAGATAAAAAAAAATGAAAACATAAGGGTATTTACTGGATCCCACAGTCTACAAAAAGATGCAAGCAAGAATGGTTTTAGACTTGAGAACTTTTGCCATTGCATCTAATATGATGATTGAAAGCACAACATTTAAACATAAAGATATAAACAAAGTCACCTGGTGGTAAAACTCAAAACCAAATTGACTATGTTATCATAGATCTGAGACATAAAAGTAGTCTCCTGGATGTACAGACATTCCTAGGAGCAAATCTGGATTCTGATCATTATCTGGTTATTGTAAAACTATGTTGATTGAAACTGAATAACCTGTGAAGAAACGTAACCAATGGTTTAATGAGAAGTGCTCAACAATAATGAAAGGATGAATGAGGCTTATAAGTTAATGATCCAGAAGCATTTCACTACAGATGTTTAGGAAAGGTATAAAGAATTAAGAAGGAAAGAAAAAAGGATACATAAGAGTAAACAAAAAGCATATTCTGATTAATTATATTGTGCAATTGAAAATCTAAACACAGAAAGGGAGGTTAGAAAATTTTATCAGCTACTGAATAATGTAAGAGCTGAATTTAATCCGAGAACTCTAGCCTGTAGGAAAGAAGATAGAGAAATTGCCAGAGATATTCAAGAGATTCTATCTAGATGGTTAGAGCATTTAAAAAATCTGCTTGGCAATAGAGATAACGAAGAAGAGACTATTTCACATAAGATACTACTTAATTTCATCTGTGAAGATAAGGATGAAAGGATGGAAAACAGTCCTCCAACCAACAATGATGTTGAAATCGCAATCAGAAAGCTAAATCTTAGTAAATCAGCTGGACTAGATGGTATCAAAGCTGAGCTATTAAATATTAATGAAATGAAATTAACTAAAGTAACCTATTACATTATTCATGATATATGGACACAGGAACGAATGCCTATGGAATGGGAAGAAGGGTCTGTTTGTCCTATTTATAAAAAAGGAGACAAGTTGGAATTACTCTACTGAATGCAGCACATAAAATTTTCTGCACCATCATTTATAAAAGATTGCAGAGATATACTTCTAAAATTATTGGAAACTACCATTATGGTTTCTAGAAAAGAAGAACAACAAATGATCAAATAGACACTATCAGATAAATTTTGGAATAAAGAAAGGAATATAAGATTGACACTTATCAATTTACCTACATGTTTATTAATTTTAAAGCTGAATATGACAGTTTAAATAAAGAAATATTACTTGAAGCTATGCTGGAAATTAACAAGCCAAGGAAACTGATCAGATTTATAAGGATGGCATTTAAGAGAGTAAAATGCAGAATTAAAATTTTATCTTTTTTTCTCAGAGCTTTTTCTTACTAAGAAAAAAGACACACAGGAAGATTCATTTTCTTGTCTGTTGTTTAATTTGGCACTCGGAAAGGCCATGCGAAACTCAACTAAATGAAAGTGGAACTATTTCTACATGAACCTACCCCCTTTAAAGATTAATTATATTTTAGAGACTGTTAAACAATTTAAATATCTGAGTACAATGATTTCAAGCTGCAATGACACAAAAATTGAAATTAAAACAGGATATCTATGGCCAACAGGTGATTTTATGTACTTAAAAACCAATTTAAATCCAAATTAATTGGCATAAAAACCAAAATAAGTTTATAAAAGATTTTGATAAGAACTATGGCCCTGTATAGAAGCAAATGCTGGACACTTAACACGACAGAGGAAGATCTGCTGGTGATATTTGATAGAAAAATTGTAATGAAGATTTTTGGACCAGTGAGGCAAAATGAATTGTGAAGAATATTACATAACCATGAAATCCATAGAAAATATAATGAACCTGATAATGTAAAAATTGTAAAAGCATCTTGTATCAGATGGCTAGCCATATTTATAGATATGATGATGCATTTCCTACTGAGATGATAACCTTCTCAAAAATAGTGGTGAAGCAAAGAAAAGAAAGACCCCCTACTAGATGGCTGGATAGTGTAGAAAAGAATTTGAAACTGACAGGGGTAAACTGATGACCGATGATGATTAGAAGCTGTGGCATTGGATAGGATCGCATGGAGAAAAGCTGGAGAGGCAACCTTGGCCTTGTCCTACAACAGACTGTAGAGCTCAAGAAGAAGAAGAATATAAACTCCAGAACTTTGAAAATTATGACTTAGAGATTTTAATTAACTTTATTCTTTTGCAGAGTAATATATTATTTCTGGAAACAGTTTTCCTTAAATTGGTACTGGAAATTGGATTTACAGAAAAATTTTCTACAAAGTATGGTCTGATGTAATGAGATCACATAATGCAGAATCTACAACAATGTAATACAAATTATTATACACACTGTTCAACACTTTGTTACTGCCCTTTTTGTGCAGATAGCAGCAGCAATGTATGGGAAGGGATTTGATATGGTGTTGAAAGCCAGATGGTGGTACTACTGCCCAGCAATTCTGCAGTTTCAGCCATAAATCTATAACAGAACATGGTAGTGAATCCATGGAGTGAAGAGACTGTTGCATCTTGTCCTACTGATGCTAAAAAACACTCCTGTCTGAGAGCCCTGGATACATGATAGGTATTCTGAACTAACTGCTATGCTTGCTGAACCCTCTTGCACAGCAAGTAACTGATGATACTTTATCCACTTAAAAAAGTGCATTTTCTGAGAAAACATGTGGATGAAGGAATGCAGATGATCAGCCAGCAGTTACATGTAGTTTGAGCTCATCAAGCTATCATCCAGTATGATGAGAAGACCCAATAAAAACCATATAAGATTTTCCAGACAGTTAAGCTGCTGCCACCAGCCTGTATAATGCTTGTCTAATACAAGCAATATAGTACTTCATGCAGTTTATGCAATACACAAATTCTTTTATCCACCTGCAGCAGATGGAATCTCAAATTTATTGGACCAGATGACAGGCTTCTGGTCTTCCGTCATCCAGTGACAGTGCGATTTGACAAACTGCAGCCTCAGTCATTGAAGTCTTCCGATTACCAGTGGAACATGAGATGGCCATTGGCTATTATAACCAAATTATGTCAGTTTCCGATGAACGGTCCTTGCACGGATGCCATACAAAGCATCTGCATTAAAATATGTGGTAATCTGACATTGCAGAATATTTAGTTTAATTAACCCATTATGTTTTGAACTTTACAATCAATTCTACTTTTCATTAGCTCTCACTAGGATGTAAATAAGACAATTAAGGAGTGGAACCCAATGCAAGATTGAGCTTCTTGTTGTCAATACAATGACTGATGCTCTGAACATCTCAAGCATCAGTTACTGGTTTACAGCTACATTTACATGATGTACAATAATAGGCATAACTAATATTTGGCATCATTTAAGTACAATTATAACTCACATTATAACTAATATTTTTTATTTGCAGTAAAATAGAAGATTAAACAGAAGTTTATTCTGGGGAACTTCTTAGAAATGTTACTAGCCAGATGCCATCCTGACCCATCCAATGTCACAGTGTTCCACCTGTTGACACCAATATTCTTTAAAAACTTTTCCACATTGTCTAGCCATCTTATCTGTAGCCTTCCTCTTCTTCTCTTTCCC
>KK112331.1:178253-234710 GCA_000611955.2 Stegodyphus mimosarum
CATTGAAAATTTATGGTAAATGAAAGCTAACATTAACATTCACACTAAATATATATTATAAATAAATAAATAATAATAAAAAAATAAAAAATAAATAAAAAAATAGAAACTGCTATTTTAGACTTCTGATGCATATCAGATACTATACTTTCATGAAATCTCATTGATTCTATTCTAGAGTGCCTGATGCCTTTCTTATGAATGGAACATTTACAGGGTTGAACTAAAAAAATATTAGAATTGAAAATAGAATTCAGTAAGATTCAGTATTCCAAAGAATGCAGTACATATTCATTTGAAGAAGACTGGGTATGTAAGTTGTTGGAATGTATGGGTACCCTATACTTAGTAAAACATGCTTGTTCAAGTTTTGGCATGTTATTCTTTACTGAAAAGAAATAAAGAAGCTCTTTTTTTTTTAATGGCTTATTAGAGAAGTGCATACTATACGATAATGTTACAAGAAAAAGATCATGGAATAAACCAAAAGAACCTCCTTTAGTAAATGAAGAGGGGAGTTCCGTCTCCAAAAAGTAATGCTTTGTGTATGATGAGACTATAAATGATTGTATACTATGAATTACAGCTACCAATCAAATCATAAATCTGGAAAAATATTGTTTCCATATATCAATTTTAAAAGCAGAAATAGGAGCAAAGTACCCAGAACTGAGCAGTTGTTGAGGCATTGTCTTCCATCATGACAATGCTTGAACGCACATTTTGATGAATGTCACAGAAAGACTTATTGAGTATGGCTGGGATGTTTTGTGTTCTCCCCATATTCACCTGACTACCTCAAATTTTCTTCTCTTCAGGTCACTTCAAAATTCTTTGTGGAGTTCATATTTTTGAAAAACAGCATCTTTTGTCAGATAGTATTTTGATAACTTCTTTATGAATAAACCTAACGACATCTTTAAGAAATTTTTTTCAGCTGCCTGAGAGGTCAAAGACCAAAATAATGCTTATGTGATTCAATGAAATTTTCTTGTATTTTTGTAGTGCTTCATTTGTATTTACTATTAAAAAACTGCAAAACCTTTCAGATAACCAATATAAATCACAGGCTGTAAAACTTTCATAAAATTTCAAAACCTTTTAAGTGAATTTTGTCTTTCCCAGACATAAAATTAATGCTTTTTATATAATTATGCATACGATTACATTTTCAATCCCTCCCCAATAGTTAGCTGTTTATACAGTCTGTCTACATAAGGATTTTAAAATTTCTGAACTTTGAATCAATATTTAAGTTGGTAAGAAAGACAACTTGCACACATTTTAACAAAGCTTTCCTTTAATTCTAGCTCACTTACTTAATATCAGGATTCACGGTGTCATTTTTAAAATCATACTCAGCAAGAAGAGGATATTCCAATTCAATGCATCTGGAATAAAGAAACAAGGACAGATAACTATTAAGAACTATCACATTTAATGCATGAAACAATCTTTAATGATAAGAAGCAATCCATGTTGTGCTGAATTAAATAATTCATCATTGCTTCTACAATAAAGAAATGTTCAATTGTTTAAGAACTTATGACTTGGAAAATTGTTTTAATTCTGGGTTTTTTACAAAGTCTCCATTAAAGGTACATAAAGCATTTGGAGACAAATTCATTGGGAAGTGAAAAGAAATCTTTATAAGAATTCAATATAAACCTCAACTCATTTGTAAATAACATATACTTCCAATACAACAACTGCAAAGCTTTGCCATTTTAAATAGTCATTCCCTTGAAAGTGAAGTAAGATGTACCAAAGCACTTCAGTGTAATCTGTGTAAAGAGAAAGATGCTTTTACAGGGGATTTTTTAAAGGAAACTTGCTTGTATTTACATTACACATGCGGGATAATCATGAAAACTCCCATGCAGCCACTTAGGAACTTCGACTGCTCTTAGGAAAGGTTAAATGAGCTAGTTATTTAGCACTGAAATCAATTTTATAAAGCCACTTATACATATTGGGAGTTGATATCAGCAATCCCATAGTGACAAAGATGTACCAACTGGATTGTGGTAATTTTCTAGTCCCATCAAACAGATAATTACAATTTTAGGTCATATATTACAATAGATTCTTCCCCCCCCCCATCATTATATTTCTCAGCTGTTGTTTTAGAATTCTGGAATTGATCACAGAATAGCTCATCTGCCAATTTTACTTACGTTCAGACCTGTTTTCCATGCCTGTATTTGTCAAATGGCATTTCAAGTTAAAATTACAGGATTTTGTTGCCTAATTCTGATACTTCAAACTAAGATGCAGAATTGAAAAAGCAGTTTTTTTCATAGCATTTATACGCACATACTAATGACCAATACATATATTTCATAAATTTTCAATTTTATAAAGTTATGAAACATAAATTTTTTCCTTGAATTCACAGAAATCATTTATAAAGCTTTTATCATTACTATTAGAACAAATTCACATAAAGCACAAATTCTACTTATAACCAAGATGTATTTTGTAATATGCCAAAAAAATTCATATTTTGTTTTATTTACTTAGCTGTCACATGCAAAAATTTGATTTTGATAATGATATACAACATATAACCTTTTTTGAAGCACTTCAATCTTTTCTTGATTTATTTCAACAGAAACAGTTTTCATGTCTTCTTTCTCTTCATCCTCCCTTTCTAATTTCTCATAAAAATTAAAAATATCATCAGGGACATCAGCACTTTTCTCAGGAATAGATTCTGAGTTTTTACTGGAATTGGCCCCATTCTGTGAATTTACCTGTGTAAAAAAAAAAAAAAATCACGAAAATCAGAAGAGATATGACTAAATTTATTAAATGGGGGGGGGAATATCAATTAACTAAACATGGCCTGGGGGGGAGCCACAGAAGATTAATTTTTTTTATTATGTGAAAAATTTATTTTACACTATTTCACAGATAATATGAAATACAAGAATACAAATAAAGGAAAATTAACTCTTAAAACAATACTAGATTACAGTTATAATACTACTACTTTAAAAGATAACATAAAATACAAGACTATAAAGAAATGAGAATAAAATTCCATAAAACAATACTAGATTATTAATATATTGATATTACTTCACAGTTAATATGAAATACAAGAATACAAATAAATGAAAATAAAATTCTATAATACAATACTAGATTATTAATATAATAATCTAAAAGATTCATATATTTTCTAAATAATTTTGCAATGTTCACATAAACATGAAACATACTCCTATATCATTTTTTGCAGTTTCTTTGACAGCTGAAATGCTTCCAATTTCATCAACATCTCGTTTTAACCGGCATTCTTGAATAACCGGGTCTTTTAGCAGCTTTTGAAGAACTTCCTAAAAGAATGAAAAAGAAAAAGATCTAGTAAAAATTCTTTTAATTATTTTTTGAAATTCTCTGTAAGCATAATTGACTTATACTTACAAATGACATGCCTCAAAATTTAATTGATACTTTATTTTTTTCACACTTTAGTATGAGGCATTAACTGAATTCAATAACTCAATAGAAAACAAAAAGGGTAATTAGGAAAATCAATATCTTTTTTTATCGACCTCTGATTTGCTATAAGAATATGAGGAATGATTTAACAGGTGTACTATGATGACTTTCAAATTTTGTTTTTAACCCTTTGACATGCAGTTGTCGTGGCCTGAAATCACCAATTTTTGAATTTTTTCGCACTCTTCTTTCCGAACTATTTGAGTGAAAAATGATTGATTACTTATCTTTTATCTCTAAATAATGCAAAATTACTGCAGAACTATACATTTTTTAGGCCTAAGTTCTTCAAACTGGATGCCTTTTAAAATTCATTTTTAATGAGACAAAATAACTTCCTTTCATTAATAACTTTAAATTTTCAAAAGTTATTCATCACACATCATTATTTCTATCATAAAAAATAAAAATACAGCAATAATTAAACTGCACATATAAACAACCTTTGTATATTTATGGCATTTGCTTTGTGGTTTCAGGGCACGACCAGTAAGCCACTAAAGCATTTGCTCACAATCCTCTAGAGACTCAGTGGTCGCGTCACGAAACCACTGCTTTTCACAATGGTGTTTGCTGCTGTCAAATAAAATGTTTATTTTTACCTGGATATAGATAAGGGGCTTTGAAACCACAGAGTTATTTTATTACAAACAATACATGCACCTGCCTAGAGAAAATGCCTTTCAATTCCAGAGATTTTTTTCTATGCTCAACACACTTGCTTCCTAGCACTGTGATTTTATGAATTATTTTGTGCCGTTTCAATAAAATACAAATATATTTTTCGATAATTAAAAATAGAAAGTGCGTAAAAATTTAATTAAATTTAAAATATTTTATCAATATTTTTTTCCTACTGTTGAGATTCAAAATGTCTCGCAAAGGGTTAGAAATAGCTGATGCTGAAATAGCTGATACTTGAAGAATTGCCTTCAGATCCAGAATCAGTGGTCTCTGAGGATGAAAGTGATGGAGAAGGAAATACTTCTTTAGCATCCTTTTCTCTTGCTTATGGAAATAGAAAAGATGAAAGTGATGATCAGTCAGAAAGTGATGATATAAATTTACCAGGTCCATTCAGAATTGCACAGGTAACATGGAATAAAATACAGAATGTAATTAAATCAATTCCCAAATTTTCCGATGACTATAGCCCAACTGACAAAATTACCTCTATGGAAGATGCAAAACCTATGGATATATTTATGTCTTTTTTTACTTCTGAGTTGTTGGATAAATTAGTTTTGAAACTAACTTATATGCAACTCAAAAAGGTAAGCCATTTTCACCTATAGCTCTTCAGGATATGTTGAAATTTCTAGGGATAAAGATTCTAATGGGAATTAAAAAACTCCCAAGTTATAGGGATTTCTGGTCAACTAATGGAATACTAAATGAATCTGATGTGGTGAAGCAAATGGTAGTAAAGAAATTTTCATGGATTTTAGGCAATTTGCATTTGAACGATAACAGCCTAATGCCAAAAAGAAAGGACAAAATGTTTGACAAACTTTATAGAGTTCGGCCTCTATTGACTCATTTATTGGAGGGATTCGATAGTCTCTTTAGACGAGGAAAAAATCAGTCATTTGACGAATCAATGATTCCTTTCAAAAGTAGAAATTCACTAAAACAATACTTACCTAAAATACCAATAAAATGAGGATATAAAGTGTGGATGCGTTGCGATGGAAATGGTTATGCTTGTAAATTTGAAATTTATACTGGCAAAACCCACGAAGTCGAAAAAAATCTGAGTGAAAGAGTGGTAAAAATGCTAAGTGAGCCTTTGTATAGTAAAAATCATAGAGTAACATGGACAATTATTTTACATTCTATGAACTTTTCAAGTTTTTAGAAATGAAAAACATATTTTGTTGTGAAACTGTAACTATAAAAAGGAAAAACCTTCCCAAAACACTGATGGAAGATAAGAAATTGAAACGGGGTGACTTTGACTGGGCAGTAAGTGAAAACAAAATAACTTCTCTAAAATGGAAAGACAAAAGATGTGTTACCATTTTATCTAGCCTAGTTGATCCCATTATTCCATCTACTGTAGAAAGGAAAAAATTGGACAGAAAATTTGGATACAATGTCCAAAGGCAATTATAGATTACAATAAAAATATGGGATATGTGGACTACTTTGACCAACTAAAAAGCTTATTGAAATTGATAGAAAAAATAAAAAATGGTGGCATCAAATCTTTTTTCATTTTACTGATGTCACCATTATAAATGCCTTCATTATATATCAAATGCTTCCAGAAAGTGACCCCAGTTTAAAAATACTCCTGTCTTTCAGAATGAATATAATCAGTAGTATGATACAAATGGGAAACAAAGGATCTATACCAAAGAGAAAAAGATCACGTCTCTATATCAACATAAAAAACCATAAATTTCATGGGCCAGATGAAAAGAGACTAAAGAATGCAGAACATATGCCACTAAAATGCAAATCCCGGTGGTGTACATTTTGTAGGAGAAGAGAAAAACCTCAAAGAACAAGATACATGTGCAAAACATGCAATGTTGGCTTATGCAAGTCCCAAAAAGACAAAACATGCTTTGAATAGTTTCATAAAAAATAATTTTGTTCTTTGATATTTAAAAAAAATCACTGAGTTCTTTTAATACTCTGATGAGTTTTTTTTATCTATTTATCCCAACTTCCTTATTATGTACGTTCTTATGTTTTCACTGCTGTAGAAAAATTACATAAATGTTTATTTTTTAATTTTTTCTAATGATTTACTTTGGAAAATAAAGTAAAAAATCTACATATGATGCATTTTTTTTTTAATTCGAATGAATTGTCATTCATTGGAAATGTACACAGAAAAAGGTAAGTAGTTTTTTCCTACTAACTCAGTAAGTTTCAAAGTCCTAGATGTGCGCTGGTTTCACAACGAGACCACCACCCACAGATCAACGGGCGAAAGCAGATTTTTTTAAATTCATATATTATTTGTTTCTAGGATCATAATATTCGATTTCTAGAGTTTTTTAGTTATAACATTCTAAAAATAATATCGCATGTTTAAGAGGGGAGAAATAAACTCCCCTCTTAAACATGCGATATTATTTTTAAATTTAGAATTTAGTATTTTTAAATTCAGAAAATTGTTATTTAATTTTCAGAATATGCCGAATTCTGATAACTGTGTACATAACAATTCTTCAGTTTTAACAACAGACATCACCATTTTCATAAGCATTCTTTTTGTTGTAGAGCAAGTTCCAATGGATTTTATACATAAACTGGTATTTTCTTAAACTTAATTTTAAAATAAGATGTAAGATTTGCGTACAGTGAAATAAAGTGTGTTAAAATTTCTGCAGGAATACAATATTTTTATCTGAAAATTGCTAAAAGGGAAAACTGCTTAGAATCTACTTTTAAAGTCATTGTCACAACATTTCTGCTGATAAATAAATTGCACTGAGGTGATTGCATTAATATATAAGCATCCATTCCTCGAATATGCATGCTATTTTATTATTAACTAACAACTATAACTGCAATAACAAACATAAAATGCATTAGAACATCAATTTTCTCAATAAAACACATACTCTAATAATATGTTAATGCTATAATAATAAATAGTACTTGTTAATGCTATATTAATAATAAATAATGCTCATTAATGTTATAATAAAAAGTACTTTAAAATTATAAAAATTCTCATAATATTGATTTAACTCTCGGAAGTAAGCCTATTCGATAAGTGCAGTGGATCAAATATTTAATATTTATTGTCGACAATAAACTACAGTGAAAACAATATATTTCTTACATACCCCAGAAAAAATGAAAAAGTTCTTGGAATTACTTGGAATTTAAAAAAACACTTATGGGATTAAAACTGATGCTCTCAAACTGGTTTATAATCAAGGCATTGTACCACTCATTTCCTATGCCTCAAGAGTTTAAGGAAATTTTTTTTAAAGAAGAAAATAAATTATAAACTGCTTAGAAGAGTTCAAAGGAGATTTCTCCTTCGCATTATTTAGGGTTACAGAACTGTTACTTATGAGGCAGAATGTGTCACTTCTGGTCTGCCACCTATCGATTTAATGATTTTAAATGATTTTGATGTTAAAGATAGAATTAAGTGGCAACCTTTGCAATGCCTTGAATAAGATGCTTTCTTTTTCTTTGCCTCACCCTTCAAATAGAAAACCTGAGACAATGGTTACCTAGGACGATGATGTTTTCAAGAACTTATAACCTATGAAGATGGCAGAGACAATACAATTGTCCAATACAGAATACCAGATGAAAGTTCTGTTTTCCAGGTCGGTCTTCTGAACTTAAATCCTGCAGTTAAGTGGATACAAAACTTTTACCATAAGATTGAAATGTTTAAATACCTTATTTGTACAAACTGATTTTTTTCTACGTGATTACTATGAAAAGCAAAACTGGTAGTGGAAATTCACTCTATATTATGTATGTTAGAGAAAACTGCAGATATTCACTTTACTTACATTTAAAGCCACAGTAGTATTCTAAATAATGAAAGGGCTGACCAATTGGCTAAGCAAGTGACTTATCATGATATCGATTTAATGATGTATATTCCCAAGTTTTATTGGAAGCATGCTGCTCGGGATAAAACTATAGGTAACTGGAATGCTAAATACCTTGCTTCTTTGAAGGCACACAGGACAACGAAGTTTTCCCAACATTTTTAGTGCTTTTCAGCTCACATTCAAATACAATTATTAAAATAGTTATATATGAACCTGTTTCCATATTTATTTTGCATTAGTTTTATACTGGAAACTGAAAATTCAAATAAATAAGTATTAGAATAAAATAATGCCTTTGCTTGAAATATTATTCAAACCAAAACTAGATTTTTTTTTTTTTTTTTTTTTTTTGGGAATTCTGCAGTTGAGACTTTTTTCAATAATAAATCACAATGAAATTCTTTTTCTGATAAACAACCATCTTCTTCATAATTTTATATGATACAGCCGGATAATTTTCCATTTCAGTTCCAGTTAGTACACAATATAAGCAGATAGCTTTATAGCTTTAGTTTGTTAGTGCCACAGTACATTACAGTTTTAATGTTTTATTACAGTTTTAATGTTTTATACATCACAGTTTTAATGTCTGTATTTACTACACTGATTTTTAATATCTCATAAATATTATTTTCAATATTTAAAATTAAAAATGGTAATGCCATTTTTTACATTAAAGTAGCAATCTTATTTTTAATACTTGATATTAAACATGGTTATGTTATTATTTTTAATATTACCTTTAGTGTAGCTGAGATTAAAGGGACAAACTTCTCATGTGAGTTTCCAAAAATCCTGTCACAAGCTACCAGTAGCCCACAGTTGATGGTTTAACAACCATTAATTATAACATGAAATAAAATGAGAAAATATATTCAATATGCATTAATTCTTACCAGAAATGGACTTTCAACAAAATATCGATTATGCTTCAAAACAAGCTTTATTTTCCCATAGCTTACAGTACAGAGCTGAAATTAAAAACATATATATTTATATTTCAGTAGAAAAAAATTTGCTTGGTTTAAATTTTTAAGTAAAAATATAGTATGCATGTAATATTTAAATGATAAATACTTTAATGAATTCAATAATTCCATCAGGTATGCTTGTCTTACTTAACCTTCTCAAATATTTAATAATATCATTAGTTTGCAAGCCAACAGACACTGCAGCATATAAAGAATACGCAGTAAGGCGATACTCATGAATATGTTCTGGACGACAAACAGGCTAGAAAAAAATTTAAACATTATTATTATTCCCATAAATTTATAAAACATTTTCTAATTTCATAACAACAAAAAGAAATTAAGTAAGCAAAAATATATCTAAAAATAACAAGAAATGAATCAGAACTAGTGATTTATGAAAATATTTATTGTTATTTCTAGTATTCTAAATACATCAGTTTGAGAAATTTGGTTAAACCACATTTATAAGAGGGATATCAAAACTTACTTCTGAAATAGCAATCAAAAAGTCATGAGCATGTTTATAAACAGGAGAGAATGCCTCTAAGAAAATATGGCCATCAGGAGCCTATAAAAAATATTAAATAAAAATTTTCAACAAGAAAATATATCTACATGAAATAAAAGAAAAAATAAAGATATGTTTTTTTAATAGTAATATAGTATACAATTAAAGAAATGGCTTATTTTAATCCATACTAAGTAAGAAAGTTAAATTGCTGCAAAATAGTAAATCTTACAATATCTTCATACTTGCATATTAGTACAACCAATTTAATAGAAGTCACGAATTTTTCAGAATGCAACACATTTTGATAACCATGCACAAAACAAGCTTCAGTTTGAGCACACAACGTCAACATTTTTGTATATATTCTTCTTGTTCTATTCTAAGTTTTAACGGTTTTCATAGACAAATTATCCTATGTTTCGTCCTAAACTCAGTTTTAAAATATGTGCTAGTGGAATTTACTTGCTATGAAGGAAATTAAGGCAAAATTTCTGCAGGAATACAGTATTTTGTTGCAAAATCACTAAAGCTAACAACTGGTTTGAACTTATTCTTAAAGCAATTGTCACAAAATTTTTTTCAGAATAACTGAATTGAACATTGACTGCAAAGTAGATTTTTGGCATTCTTGGTATATGTAACATACACTCTTTTGGAAAAAAATCAAAGCACCATGAAGGAAGTGTTTGTTTTTGATGAAAATGAATATGTGTATAGCTCATACACAGATAAAAAAATGATTAAAAATAAAGGTCATAGTACCCATTCACGGCTCACAATCAACAATTGAGTGTTCAAATTAGTAGTTGGTCAAACAAGGAGTGGTAGAGGTTCCTAATGTCATCCTGCTAGGGATTCCTCAGTTGTCGTTCCAGATCTGCGATATTTTGTGGTGCCCGAATCTGGCAGCCTACCATGCCCCAGACATGCTCGACTGGTGAAAGGTCTAGTGACCTTGCTGGCCAAGGAAGATTATCAACCACACGGTGAGAGTCCAGAGATATGCGAGCGAATGTGGCCTGGCATTTTCTTGTTGGAAAATGGCCCCAGGATGACGTGCCATGAAGGGTAATGCAACCGGCCACAGGATGGTATCAACATATCGTTGAGGTGTTAAAGGTGTACGGAGGATGACTAAAGATGACCTGCTGTCATAAGAAATACCACCCCACACCATCACAGCAGGGGTTACGGCAATCAGCCTTTGTAAAAGAAAGGCCAGTTGGGACCGCTGGCCCCGTCCTCTCCAGACACGAACACGGTGGCCATCTGCTTCAAAAGTGAAGCGGGACTCATCGCTGAACACTATACGTTGCCAGTCAGATGGCAGCCACGATGATCGGCTGCGACACTACTCCAGACAACTCCGCCGATGCTGTGGGGTCAAAGGCAAACGTATTACAGGTCTCTGTCAGCATAACCCCGCCTCAGACAAGTGCTGTGAGATGGTGGACGGTACCACAGGAGGTATAGACGTAGCTGTAATGCGTTAAATAGTCAACAATGATACCATTGGGGTGGTTCAGGCCTGGAAAACAATCATCCTATCTTGCCTTGCATTTGTGTAACTTGGCCTTCCAAAGCCTTCATTTCATCAGCAATGTCCTTGTAGCAACCACTGCTGTCAACATCTTTACACAGCAGCATCTGTACGTTGCAGGTGGTGACTTGCTTAGTATGACCACCTAGCTTCACCCAACCCTACAATGCAACCACATTCAAAGTTGTTTAGCTGACTGTAAGGTCTTCGATATCGTCATAATGACATCTTTAGTTGCTTCTTTACGGAATAACAATGGATAAAAAAAAGATAAATTTTCAGTCTCTGTTACTGGTTTTATACTTTGTGAATTGCGCACTAGAAATAGGGACTATGATCGCAATTCCTGTTCATTTGCCTTGAAACTTTGATCACTTGCATGTTTGATCAAGATGTTTTTGCATACCAAAGTTCCTCACGATCACAAAAGTCTTTCTTGGTGTTTCGATTTTTTTGCAAAAGAGTGTAAATGAGAGCCAGTTTCCCTTAAAAAATCTTCCACAGATAGCCTTTGTGTGCTTTGGCATAGTCTGTTTAATCTAATTCCAGTCACTGGAAAAAAGACACAAAAACATACTTGTTTGATTGATTTTTGAGAGAAATACTTAATAAAAACATAAAATATGTATGCCATAATCTGTATATAATGAACAACTTTTTGCAACTGAAAGCCATTATCCTTTTCTTCCATAAAATATAATCAAACTGTGCATGGTGGTTGTGCTAATACCATTATTTTAAATGTCTGTGACATTAGGATGGATATTATCCAAAGATAAGTTTCTTTTCTACGTTGAAATTTCATGCTTAATTTCTGTTTTTTATAATAGCTGATGATTTATTACTATTTTACAAGATAAAAGAGAAAAAATTCTCATTAACATGAACTTTACTGAAAGCACTTACCACCCAAAGTGGACGAGAATCATGATCCACACGAAGTTGCATTAAGTTCCGATAATCTTTAGCTCCAAATTCATCTTCCGGGGTACTTTCAACAATTTGTTGATTTGCAGCAGCAGGGATAATTTCTATTAATTATAAATATTCGATTATTATTAAAAATTTTAGCCATACATTTTCTTCCCATACAACAAATATTTAACCATTTAGTCATCATGAATGAGACTAGCTTAGATTCTTATATTACAACCAGAAAACCCGGCGGTCATACGAAATGATCACAGTTCTGGATATTATAAATTGTAATTAAAATGATTTGTGCAAAGGTATCTGCTAATTCAAACTGAATAACCCAAGGCAGGCAGCGAGGATGCCCCTTTGCTTACTGCCCCACGGACTTTCCCCCTTCTACTTGCTTAATAGCTTAAAGTAGAGTGCAATGAAGGAAACCACTGGCAGTACATTTCTTTCTCTGCTCAGTGGTTTTTTTTTGACGAGAAAGCAGTTTTTGGTGCAGCTTTAGCTCCTTTTCTCTCCTCTTCAGTGCTGTATTTTCTAGGAGGCATTCTTAAAAGAAATTATGTTAAGATGTAGTTTTTACATAAAACAGATGATTGCCAATGCAAACAAATGTTCACCTTCCCCCTGACATGCTCAATTTGCGTTCAGCTTTAAATTATTTCAAAAACAGATGATTGCTAATGCAAACAATGTTCACCTTCCCTCTGACATGCTCAATTTGCGTTCAGTTGCAAACCATTTCAAAAACAGATGATTGCTAATGCAAACAAACATTCCCCCTGACACACTCAGTTTGCATTCAGCTGAAAATTCAGTTTAAAATACAATGTCGGAATAAAATCGGGCAAAATTTTAAACTCTTTACGCGAAAGGATATTTAGCATAGGAATTTGGGTAAACGTACCTGATGAGATGTACTATGCACAACTTGTTAGTTGGTTTTGTCTCCTTTAATTTCTCAACGTTTGCAAGTTGCTACGTAATTCATATGTAAATATAGTTACATGCATAATAAGCAACAATTGTATGAATTAAAAATATTTAAATACCATGACAATTTAATTAAAACAATGATAACTATTGTGATAAAATTTATTTTACTATTTGAATGCCATGGCAACTTCACCCCATTGGCTAATACAGCTACACAAGCAACCAATAAACTATCGATGACAAAAGACACTTAAGCCGCATATAATAAAGATGCACATGAATCTATTTAGCTCATTAAAATTATTTCTATTAATGCAAGATAACTGATTCCTGCTTACAAAGCAGACATAACTACCAGGTCCACAGCTAAAATTGATCTCATTCCCGTAAATAAACTTACGTTCCTTAAGATAAAATTTCAAGAATTAACTTAGTGATTACAGAATCAATCATGAAAAATGAGGATTGCATACCAGAATTTCATCAATGGTTTCACATTGGTACTGCACAGTTGGTCATCACAGCACTAACTATACAACTCAGCTCCAATTTCAATGAAGAAGATCCCACAAGATGGATCTGAGGGTCTTCTACCTCTCTTTCTCTAGCCCCAAATCTCCTCAGAGGACTTTTGGCTTGCCAGTATTTTAAGTACCCTCATTCTGCACAGGCATCACATATTTACAAACATACAAACCATTTCTGTGATTTGAATCTGGGCCCAATAATAGAGTAGCCAGCATTACTAATAACTATATTGATGAGGGAAGTATTTAATGAATAAAAAATGGCATTACAGTTACTACAAAATTTATCCATATAATTAAAGAGAATATCGCTTTGTATCTCAGTTTTTTCATTCTACATTTTTGGATAATTTCACTATTCAAATAAGTTGAATTTTTGTTTTTGTAAAATACAAGCACAAAAGTTAAAATTTAATGAATATTAATTACTGAGCAAGATAAAGAAGAAAAATAAATTTTAATAAATAATTATGGCAGATTCAAGTTTTGTAACTGTTAAAGAAATTTGGATACTTCTTTGTCATCGAGACCTCCAACCATATTTGGCAATTTTAGATTTGTGCCAAGATCTCAGCTATAATTTTGTCAAGCTTTTAAAGCACAAATATAAAAATAAACAACACAATATATAATAATAACAATAATACTCTCGTCATTTCCTAAGAATACATTTAAAAAACCTCATTCTTATTATTTTATCCATGTAATTGTTCCAGTCAATTGCAGTACTTTGACTCATATTAAGCTGTTTGTTACACTATTTCATGGATGTCAACACCTCTGCCCAAGAAGTCATAAATGTAATCGCAGTGATGAACAATATTCTGGAACCACCAAACCAATTTCCAACATGGATGCCATTCTTTTTGCAATTTTTAACACTGCACCTCCAAATGGTTTAGTTGTTAACATAAAGATTCCTGTTATAGTCATTTCTGCACACTTGTTTGTCAGGTAAAAGACCAGTTTCTTGAAAAAATAATATGGCATTCACCTCAATATTTGGTAAATTAAAGACTGTTATCTCACCACAAACAACAACAACAACAACAAAAAAAGCAATGAATATATTTTTTAATAAACAATGCAAATTCATTCAAAAATCTCATCAAAAATGAATAATATAACAATACATGGGAAGAACAAAACACAATCGGTCCTAACATATAATCATGTGGCAAAATATAAGAACATAGACCCAGATTTCCATGAGATATCTCGGTTGATTGGCGATTTAATATTGGGGTCCTCTATAACAAAGAAGTACCGAAATTTGATATATCTGTAATATCAGATCAGGAAACGAAGATAATTTCAACAGTGTTATAAAACATAAATGTTCTCCGACTCTAAGATGAATTAATTTTATAGATGTTGCATGCAGAAAAAGGACAAGAACACTGTTAAGAAATGTAGTATGTAGCTCCTCTTTTAACAGAACAAAAGGGAAAGGGGAACCCAGAGTTTTCATCTTTTATATTACACCCAAAGGGGTGTTTTTTTAGTTTTGTGTGTTACCTTTATTTATTAAATGTCATATTCTTCGTACTTAAACCAAAAAATTCAATTCAACAGCAATATCACAAAATCGCTTTGGCTTAAAAAACTTCTAGCTTTATGTAGGGTTTTTAGCCACTTATAAAAGCAACTGCAGGATAAATTCATGCTGTTTTCAATTGCAGCTGAGATACCATGCTTAATAGGAAGTGATGACTGAAAATTTTGATAACTTCCAAAGGTTAAACATAAATTTTGTTGAGTTACAACATAAAAATATCTTAAATATATTGATAAATGTGCTATGAGACAAGGACACAGGTTTTAATGCTTATTCCTTATCATACAAAAAGGTTGCACAAATGTAATATTCTCCTTCAGCTACATATAAATATCATCAGATATCTGAGAGTTGCAAAAATGAATTATATTTTATTATTTCTTTGAATTTATTACATTAAAAAAAATCCTGAGTAAAGGAGGAAGTAATTTATTACAATAAAAGGAATCAAGTTTAACTTTCCTGAGAAGAATACTTTCAATGAAGACCAAACGACTGAGGACTAATCTGTGTATACTATCTACATAATCAAGCACAGTGTTCTTTGTTACATTTCATTTCAATAGCTGATTTTCTTAATTTTTATTATTAGCATAATATTATCATTACTGAGTGTTCATTTGTTTTTATAAATCTTATTCTTAATCCATATTTAACTTTTAATACAACATAGATATTAGTATGACTTAAAAAATGATAAACATTAAGAATTATTTACTATAAAATAGAGCATAGAATTCTTCTGTCATTTTAATGCATGTAATTTAACTAAAGTATTTCATTTTATTATTTCATTTTTTAAAATAATTTTTTCCAATGCTGCATATTCTTCCTGCAAATCATTTTGTCATTTAAAATTACCTGCAGTGAAATTTGAAGGACTACACTTTTACTATTTTATAAGTTTATAAAATCATTAGGTTATATCGGTGCTGGAATGTAAATGCCCTCGCCAGAATTCAAAATATGCTTTGAGCATACTTCCAAATATGCTTTGAGCATACTTCCAACTACACCATGAAGATATTTGGAGAGGAGGGAGAAATTACCTTATATAATCTGCTTTTTAGGGAACTACTGGGGAAAAGGAGGCCAAATTGCCAAATTCTGGGGGTTGAGGGCAGGGTGATTAATTATCATCCACCACCTTTTGGTTCCTGCACCACTTGTAGAGTTATCAGAATTTCTCGATGACAGGAAACTGAGAAAAAACAAAATGTCATAGCTGGGCACGAGGAAAAGATTAAGAAATTACCTCATACGTTTATATACATATATTCTTCTTGCATAGCTAGATATATTACTATATTAATGTTTACATGTATCATTGTTATATTAAACTGTTGTACATATATTAATATTTTAGAAACTGACCTTAATTTTATTATTATTTGAAACATTCCATTCTCTCCTTTCCCATTTTTTTTTTATATAACTTCCCTTTTTCTCTTGCTACATTTTTTATTTTAAATTTAGAACACATCTCAATAGAAACTCAAGTACAAAAACAAAATTAATTTGCATTAAGAATAATTAATTACCAAATTTGATCATATTATTCTTTTGCCATTTTAGTTCATATGTGTAAGCTGTGATGAAAGTAATGTTGGAAAAAACTTGTACAAAGGCAGTCTTTAAATTTCAAAATAGCATTAAAATTATTTTCAGTGAATTTCCATTGGCATATTTATACTTAATACTGCTGCATGCATATGGGTTCATAATAGACTGAATGCACACAGGTCCAATGACAGGTTAATAAAATTTATTTTATCAAACGAAACACTTCAGAGTTCTGGAACTTTCTACAAAAACACTCGTACAGATGTTCACAGTATCATAGAGTACAATCAGTAGTTACACTTCATACTACTAAGAACATTAAACGCAATGCAAAGTGCATTTAAAGGGTAAAGATATCTCAGTACTCCAAACTCACCGCTAACAACAACAACTGAGGGTAGATGCTCTCTCCGGCCTTGTGTAGTTTTCATCCGATACCGATATAATTTTAGTACTTCCAGCTTCTAAAATTACTGGAAGGCATATGGGGGCCAAATTATTGTTACAGCTACACCAAATATCAATTACAGTTATTAAATTACTGTACCTGTTATGGTGATATAGACCAAAATGTCAACAAATGGCCACCAAGTTTGGTGATTTCTCGTCAAAATTGGCAACAAAAATTAGCCATCAAAACTGTTGGCAGCCTTGTGATATCTCACCAAATTCCATAGCCATTTACTTAATGTTAAATATACTTGCCCTGCATTCTTACTTTACCAGTACAGCATCATTCCTCTCAGCTTCTCGTGTTCATGAATAAAACTACCTATATGTACATTGTGGGATAGGAATGTCAACGACATAAGAGATTGTTGAGAGAATATCATCTTGGTGAACTATACAGAAATCAGTTTGTTTTTGTTGGGGTAGGTGATTATATTATACAGAAAAATACAACAATTTCACATATAACTGCACTAAAATAATTATCTATGTATAAAATTCATAATAATATTTTTAATTACAAGGATGAATAACAAAGAAGTTACAGAGCACTTTAAAAAGAATCTATTTGGTATATGGCATAATATCACATATTTCACTATTATGGCAACTGATTTTTTATTATTTCAGTACCTGAATGAATTTAATTTCTATATAGAAACAGTTTCCCCCTTGTGTGTGGAATGTATATACTGCTAATAATTACAATTAGCAATATAATATACAATTAAATTACCGGATTTCTGTAAATTGCTTAAAATAATAAAATATAAGGAAAGTTTCACTTTGTAATAAAAATACCAATTTCTTGTAAAAAGATAAGTATTTGAATGGAAAAACATACCAGTTTCAGCATCATCATCAATATCCTCTTCAAAACCTTTCTTGTGAAATTTCTTCTTGTTCTTCTTCCAATCTATAAAGTTAATATTAATTATTTAAAACACCTATTATCCAAATTTATCAGTGCAACCAATAAAAGGAAAAACAATGAAAATTCCACTGAATTACTAATTTTTATAATAAAAGTCTTGCTTAGCTTCAAAGCAGATATTTTAACATTGTATTATAGTTACTATGCTTTTATATTAGTACCTGTTTAAGTAAATAAAAAAGTTTCTTATTTTTCAATGCCTATTATTAGAAATTTGAATTCTCCTTGCATCTGTGCAGTGCTGAAAATGAAAAGAAGTGCAACTGTATATAATCTACAATAGAAGCCACAGCTACATATTGTCTTATTTATCTATATGGCTAGAACCATGGCTATGGTTGTAGCCATAGTTCTCAGCATCATGGAGCAGTGTTTCAAGCTAATGATGCTCATGTGGATGCAGCTGTTAAAGACTCACGTGGCAACAGGAGTCCATTAGAGTGCGAGATTCAAGTCACATGCTAGTATTTATTATGTTGTAACAAACTGCATTGAAGTGTCTGATGAACGCAACAGATACGATGCAGCAGTTATCATGTCAAGTCAATATCTGTTTATGTTATAATTTTTTCATATGTCATCAGTTGACATAAACTGTTGATCTGATACTAAGATATTAATGTGACCACTTTGGCACACTTGGATGATTTTTTACAGACGAAAAGGTAAAAGTTACTTATCGGATGAAAGCTAGTAGTTTTTGTGACTTTTTTAAAAAGATTCCCAAACTATTAATATTTATCCCAAGTTGACAAACATGATCAACATATCAAAAGTCAACATACTCTAACAATTTAAAATACAAATTGCAATCATTAAATAAGGATTATGTGATAAACAAAAATAAATAAATAAATAAATAAAACACTTGCATTCATCACCAAATGTTACTGTATTTTTTCCCCCTGGTATAATTCTTCTTCTTAAGTATGCAGTAATATTTCTGCTTAAAAAAACCCCAGAAAACTGCAAAGTCTTGGCATCATGCAAACCTCAGCTATCTACCAAATGCATCCTTGCTGTTCCCTTTAGAAATTTTGTGGCAAAATTCTGTATTCCTGCAGAAATTTTAACAGAAGTTTCTTCCACTACTAGCAAATTCCACAAGTGCATATTTTAAAATTAAGTTTAAGGCAAAATATATCACGGTTTGTTTATAAAAACTGTTGGAACTTGAAGTACAGCATAAAAAATGCATACAGAAATGGTGACATTGCTTGACTGAATATTCTCAAAAGGATAACATATATAAACATTCTGGAAAATTCATTTTTTACAAATTTTTTCTGGAGGTCACAGTTCAGCAATATCTGTTAATAATGCCTCAAATACACTAGCACAGCTCACTTGCTCTATAAATATTGTATTACTAAATGATTTCTTTTCCAACATATAATTACATATTATGACCATTTCTACAAATTATCTTGCTTGGTAAAATACACTTTTTTTGAGAAACATAATAGCATTTATTTCTGTTGATGGTAGATTGAAAATAGTGAGCATAATGAAATATATGCTGTATAAAATTACTCGATTTTAAAAGCGAAAATTTTCCCTAGTCAAAGAAACATCAGCTACCAGGAGACAAGGAAAATCATTATATTTTAAAAGCAACAGTAAAAGAATTATACACCTTGCACCAAAAAAAAGGAATCTCCTGTTCTACTGGAGTCGAAATTTAACTTGCATTTTCCATGTCTCAAAAGCACGACTTAGGATATATATTAGATTTACACATAGCATTGTTCTAACATAGGTATTTTGATACAAAATCCGACTTTTTCTGAGATGACATCCTGATTTTCTTCCTTATTTGAAATCTACAACTAAGCCTAAATGTTAAATTTTGCAAAATCTGGTGAGAAACTTACTGAGAATTTAAAAAATCATCTTGGTGCACTATTTTCAATTTGCATCAAAATTAATTCCCTTCATGAAAATCTTTAATTTATGTTAATTTATTTTCCTTCCACTACATTGAAAACAAACAACCTACTCGCTACACCAGGCTTTCCCAATGTCATCCTTCCATTTGAAAACCGAAATTTTAAATTCCCCATTAACATTCCCTGAAACTTCTCAATAATGCTTACAATAGATGGTATTTTAATCAGAAAATATAAAGAAATCAGAATAAAAAAAAAGAAAAAAAAAAAGAAGTACAACCAGTTCACGCACAAACAACTTCTTGTTCAGCACCAGCGAAGAAAATGGCACTTTCCAGTTTAAAACACATGGGAATATGACAAGGTTGCTGAAATGGAGCATTCTAGAATTTACTAGGTTACCAGAAGCACAACTGTCCAAAAAGTGCACCAGTAAAAGTTTACAATTAGGTGCCCTTGTTCTTTTGGTTATTCATTTTTGACGCCAAGATCAGAGAAGGCACAATTTCAAGACGGCCACTACACAAACTAAAATAAGAAGTCAAAGAATTGCATAAGCTTGGTGTCCCCATACACATCGATCCATTTTCCCTTAAAAAAAAATCAGGAAGCTACAACCAAGTGAAAATCATCATGGTAATAAGAAATGGGATTTTATCGCCAATTGAAGAGGTGCCCAATTCTACTCTAGAGCCAGTGCGCCAAGCCAAAATATTGCCAATGGGGTCCTATACTCAAGCTGTATCCAAATTTCTTTGCTCCTGATAAAGAGAGATCTGTACCTGCTTGCCCTCAAAATTAATTGAAATCCTGATATAAATATACGTAAAACTCAAGGTTATTGTATTACTAATTTTATAAAAATTAATATCAAGTAACAGAAATCTTAAACTCGAATAAAAGAGCTGTATATCTTTTACATAATAGCAGGTCTGGATTAAGACAGCTAAAGGTCTTGGGCTCTTAAAAGATTCTTGTGCCCCCATAACATGCCAAACCTCCCCTCCCCCATTCCTTCTCTCTGGGTTTTGGTTTAGCTGTACCATACATTCTATGAGAAAACTGGTAATCGGGAATTTGTTTCGGGTACAGCCTTTCCCTCAGCTTCTAATGACCTTTTTTGTGGTGCTAATTTTCCCTGATGCCCTAAACACATGTTTATTTTGATTAATGTTTAATACAACCCCCCAATGCCTAAAATAATCCAATAATTCTTATGAAAATTTTAATGCTTCTTCCCTAAAAATAGCAAATTTTATTATTAAAAAAAATTTCACAACATGAACTAATATGAATATTAATTTTTTCTCAACATGTATGACAGTTTCTCCATTTAAATGAGAATTATAAGTACTACAAGTACTTATGATACATTTTTAATGAAATATTTCATTATAGAAACAAAATACGATCTGCTATTTCTGCAGGTGTCTGGCATTATTAAATTCAGAAAATATAAAAACTCATACTCCTTCATATTCAGAAAGAATTAAAGAGTGGAAATTTTTCCGAGCATTTCTATTGATAAAAAATAGCCATATAATGCAATGATGGAGTCGAAATAAGAGGTTACACTAACTAAATAGTAACAGATTGCCTAATACATGCTGCAATTTAATTTTAATAATCAGTTTGACATAGTAAAATTATACTAGTTCCACTGAACCGGCTAAATAACTGACACACGAGACGAGCAGGATATCAGCTTTAAAATGTCAAAATTTTCAAAAATGACAGTCATCAGGATTCACAAACATTTAATCATATAGACTATAATAAAATTTAACCTTTACTATTCCGACCCATTTTATTCTTTTACCAACAGAGTACCAACACCATGTAATACCAACTTATCAGTTGGCCTTAGTAAAGCGTTTGAGAACGTAAAGAAAAGCTAAAGAAAAAATCTTTTAGCCCGCAGGCGAAATTTTTTTTTAATGCTTCCACAGTTGATGTATAATAATGTTAAGTTAAATTTATATTTAGCATTAATTTGAATTTAAGAAGCAAAGTAAGCATTAGGTGAAGATACTGACATTTTTCGAATCATAAAACTTCAGTTTAACGCATTTTGCATCTGGAAGCAAAATAATTATTAAGGATGGAAAAGATTAATTAAGTAATAGTGTATGTAATGCGAAGAATGATACATTTATTTCATCTGAGTAAAATGATTTCCAAAAACTTTTAAATATAGAAAATTTATTTCTGACAGTTTGAGGTATTAAGTAAATTGAAAATGGCATTATACAAACTAAATTTCGTCTGTTACAGCGAGAAATCAGTTGGTTAAATATGCAGGTGAAACTAATTATTTTTGTATTTTCGTAGCATTAAAAGAATTAAAAATTGAATTCCGTATTTTATTTTAGTTGATGTTATATGACTTTGTTTAAATATTTTCATGTTATATAGGTTCAAAATACGAATGATAGTAGCATCGTAAGCAAACTGTCATCTGCGAACAAGGGCTATTTTGTAGATGAATTTCTTAATTTTTTTGTTGCAAGAAGTCAAAATCGGTCTCCAATCATCAATAGGTATAATTTTATTTATTATTAGGTTTAGAATTAGAAATAATTAAGAAACATTTTATTTTTGACGCCTCTTTCTTTATTTGGCTAGACTGCAGATTAGGAGCGATTCGCTAAATGAAGCGAAATTGCGCCAAATCTGGTAATTTGGTACGCAGTTAAAATTGTTTAACTCCCTTTATTTTTTTACTATACTATTCTCATGTTTCAGTAGATCGAAATTTAGAATTTTATCTTCCTTTTCTTCTAATTTTTTTTTCTTTTTTTTTTTAAAGTTTAAGCTTAAATATGAATCAATGCTTTCCGATCATTTATTGCTCATTTACTGCTTATTACAATTTCTTAAATTTCGTGCTGAAACGTTTTACTTCATTTTGCTACTGTCTTAAAAATGGTATATGGTATTATAAAAAGTTTTAATATTGTTGATCCCATATATTTTTGGATTTAAATTTTCAGATGCATTCAAATTATTAATTATAGTTCTGTATTTATTTAGAGGCTACTACATTCGATTTAAAGCAATAGATGGAGCTTTTCAGTCCTGGTTTACAGTTGCTGCTTCTTACAAAAATGCACAGGTTGTTATTTTATTATTTTTGCCCTACTCTCTTTATAGACCTGCAGGTGTTGTAACATAATCTACAGACTATAAAACCTTAAACAAATTCAACTAAATTAAATCAAGCCAAATTTGTAGGAAATTTTGGCCCACCATTGGGAGAGTAGAAAGGAATTAATTAAGTAATTTGATCTGAATTCAGATTCCATTGAAGAGGGTGACTGCATAGAACATACGTATTCAAACTGTGGGCTGATATATGGGCTGAAACTATGGGATATATGCATTTGGGGTTGCAAAGTGTATTAAAATCCAAATTGATAGCATATAGCTAAGGTTCGAAGCTGTGATTGGGGTCATGAAATTATCTATGGGGCCATTTGCATTTTTATGGGATTGCACTGCCATAAAGTTTGGATGCCACTGGCATGGAGATTTTATTAGCAGCTGTTTATTTGTAGTGTAAACAAAGCTCCAAAGTAGTATTTAATGCAAATATGAGTCAAGTTCCTTTTAAAGCTCTTCCATAAAAGTAACCCTCCTGTATATAGGCACCTTTCACATAGTTTGCATTAATCAGTTAATTTAATCCTAAACTAACTTATGAAATATTGAGATGATGGGTGAAATATTTTTAAGAAAATGCTGAACTATTTCATCAACCCCAAATGGGCTAGCAGCCCATAGTTTGAATGTAAAATTCGTCTGCACAGGTTAGTTGTTTAAATTATCAAACTATCTAAAATATTAACTTTAAAATTTTAGGATAAAAAAATTTGCAAAGATTTTGTATTTAGGATATTCTTTTCAACTAACAGGATTTTCCAATGGGACTGAGAAGAATTTTTGTCTACTTTATATTGTATTTTGAAACTGTATTATATCGAATATTTGAAACCATTTCTGTACTATACAAAGTTGTAAAAATATGTACATTATGATAATGCTATTAAATTATTAAACATTGATATTCAGTTTTGGTGATTTTTTACATAGTTTCAACATTTAGTTGGCAACATCAGGTGCTTGATAGTTTTTCTCTTGTGTAGCGAAAAGGTACTTTTCTATTATCGGAACTGGATTCAGATGTCACCAAATGTTGATGATTTAGCAATATATGAATCTGGTCCCAACAACCAAAAAGTTATCATTAATTACATCATACTACCATTCATAAATAAAGTTATATATTTACAGTTACTGTACTACCATGCGTAAATGAAATGAACTGCCATTAAAAAAATTCTCTATTATTCAAACCAATTTTCAGAATATAATCTTTTTCCCCCCCCCCTTGCATTTTATATGTTTACATCTCCAGTTTGGTGCTTTCTTGAAATTCAAGTAGAACTTTTTCATGGCTTTTCGTATACTTCCTTTCACAGTGAATAATTTTTTATTCTTGTAAAAATTGTATCAAAGATGTTTCGTCTTTAGGTCAGCTCCACATTTTCATATCCATGATAAAAATTCCGATGAAATTAACTTCCCAGAACATTATTCAGGTGATGCTAATTGGTAATTCTAGTGAAATTAAATTCACAGAATGTTATTCTGATAAAGCAAAATGGCAACTTAATAATCTTTAGAGGGATAAAGCAGGACTTTAAACTATGTAATCAATGAAAAGTTTTATATTTTCTACATTTTGTTAATTTAGTTCTGGATATGCTGTATTTTTATATAAAATGCATAAAATCCAGAATATTGTTTTTTGTTAAAGAAAAATTAGTAAATAATTCAGTTTAAATATTTTATAATATTTTTTAGATTATAAAATAAATATATATAAAAAAATCTGACATGGATACCACATGACAACCTTATACAACCTAATACACATTTTTTGCTGCACTTCATTTAAACTTATTTCCATGGATTATTCTATGTTAATTAACAAATTAGAGGTGGCACAAAAAATCGTCCAAATGTATTCGAGAAGTGTCAAACTGATATATTCCATATGTATGACACCCAAATTTTTCATGATTACAATACTTTCTGCAATTCTCACAAAGAAGTAAGAAACAATACAAAATATTGTAAGATTTTATTCTTTTGCAGATTGTTTCATTAGGAGCTGGATTTGATTCATCATACTTCAGGTACAAAAGCATAAATAAGTTACCATCTGACTGCAGATATATTGAGGTAAATCTTTAATTCTTATTAACTTAACATCACTCTTACTTGAGTGCATAATTCATATATATTTGTAATATTTTGGAAATTACAATTCAGAAGCAAAGGTTTATGTGAATTTCCCCTTCATTGTATATTATGTTGTATATTATAAATGTTTCAATCAATTCCAACATTCTAAAAATGTGAATTTTTATTGTATAAATTTTTAAAAATATTTCTTTAATCAATCACTTTTTAACAACATAATGCATTACTTACAAATAAAAACCATAACAGCTTGATATATATTATGAAAAATAGGTATAGTTTACCATATGGCTAAATTCTTTTTAGTTGCTGCTTCAGAGGACAATTTTGGGATTAAATACCTAATATAAATATCTCTATCTTGTTACTATCATTTGGAAATATATGTAAACATATGTAGAAAGGATATTTTACTCTATATTATTATGTATTATGTTAGAGTATTAATGTACTTTTTAAATAACAATACTCTTTTTATCTATATTGTGAGAGCTGTACTGTTTTTTAATAAAGAAAATACAATAAAAATTCAAACATCTGGAAAGCTCGAGAAATGCAGAATTCAGGATTTGCTAAAATTCATGATGTTTGAGTGCATAAAAATTGGAACTCCCACTAGGAAAGCCAAATGAATGGCAGAAATTTTCAGTCTAAAATTCTGAAAACAGACATCTTATTTGTTACAAGTTTGAATATATGTTTAGGTATAAAATGTTATGCTTATGTTTAAAATTATGTAATATTTTTTGAGGGTAATACATTTCGGACAAAAGGTAGACATATTTTATAGGCCTTAAACATGAAAGTAAAAGATTTTACCTAATGAAATTCTGCTGAATACGATAGTTGGCAGAGATGTTGCCAACTTCTGCCAGTCATTTTGACAGAAATTTAATGGATCAAATTTTGGAAGCACTTCCGCAATGGATCCGGTAAATATAAAAACTGCTAAAAGTGGTGATAATACTTCAAAACTGGTAATCCGTGAAATTCGTTTGTCTGTTTAGAGACTGTGTTCTCGTCTGTTCGCAGCTGTGTTTTGCCGCTAGCCAGTGGTGCGTCAGTACTGGATGAGGTGGTGAAAATACGGGGGGGGGGGGGGATAATTGATAGCACGGCTGTTTAGAAGAATTAAATCAGTTTTCATGCTTAAAATTTTGATATATTTTCGACAATAACCTTTCAGAGAATGCTAAGTGTTTATATACAATAGATGACTAGAATGAAATAAAAAGTATCACTAGTTCTCTGAGACGACAAAATACACTCTTAGACAAAAAAACGACATACCACAACGCACCGAGAAGATATAAAGCAAATTGGACACAAATTGATATGCATACAGGTTTCGACAGAAAATGCAAAAATTTGACACTTTGGCTGCCAATGAATGAACAGTTGTCACTACAGTGCATCTGATCTGCGCAACTGGCAGGATACTCAAGAGCAGAAATTATGATTCCAGGTCATAAATCTTTCATGAATTTCATTCCGTGTACTCTGGTAGAGAGTAACTATGCGTCGCATACAGGTGCACGAACGATATGCGCAGATGTCAGAATTTGAGAGAGGTCATGTAGTTGGGCTCAAAGAAACTGGTTGGTCTTATTGGCGAGTAGCTCGACATTTGAACAGGAGCGATGCCACTATTAGACGATGTTGGCAGGAATGGGTGAACCATAGCCGTACGCAGCGTAAAGAAGGAAGCGGTAGGCCTTGAAAAATGACAGATCGTGAAGACCGAGCAATCATCAGAGTGGCACTCACAGCTCCTGATGCATCATTATCATCGATTGTACGTGCAACAAGTGCTTCAGTTACTGCAAGGATCATTCATAGACGGCTCACAGAAAGGGGACTGAGGTCACGGTGTCCCTTGCACCGACTACCATTGACCTCTGTACAACATCAAGCCCGTTTGTAGTGGTGTCGGGCTCATTCACACTGGAATGTCACTGACTGGAGTCTTCAGTGATGAGTCCTGCTTTGAACTGAGCCCCGATGACCAGTGAAGGCAAGTCTGGAGACGCCCGGGACAGCGGTGTGATACCAACCTGTCTTCCAGCAGACAGACCGACAACCAGGAGTGACGGGTCTGGGGTGCCATTTCATTTCATAGTAGGACCCCTTTGGTTGTCATCCGTCGCAACCTTACAGCACAGCGGTATGTTGACGAAGTTCTAAGGCCCATTGTGTTGCCCTTCATGCCACTGCACCATGGTTTTACATTTCAGCAAGATAATGCCCGCCACCACGCTGCACATGTTTCTACTGCTTGCCTTAGTGCTTGCCGAACATTACCTTGGCCAACAAGGTCCCCGGATCTCTCTCCTATTGAGCACGTTTGAAGTATTACGGGCACGGCCCTCCAACCAGCTCAGGATGTTGACGATCTAACATGCCAGTTGGACAGAATTTGGCACGATATCCCTTAGGAGGACATCCGCAACCTCTATCAATCATTGCCAAGCCGTATAACTGCTTGCATAAAGGCCAGAGGTGGACAAATGCATTACTTACGTTTTAACTTTGTGAAGCTCTATCACTTCAATAAATCATCCAATTTTTCTCAAACTGTAATCACTTGTTTTTCTTTACATGTACATCACTTCTACCGATTTTCGTCCCATTCGGATAATTCCTTCTTGGTGCGTCGTTTTTTTTTGTTTAAGAGTGTAGTTTTATATATTCCCAGAGTCATCAAAGTTAACAAACCATTGCTTTATGTAATAATCAAAGTTGGAATGACTCTTGAAAGATAAAATGTATAATATTTTAGTTTATTTACAATGCTAGTCTTAAGGATTTGAATATTAGTGAAGATTCTTGGCATTGCCAAATTTGTTATGAAAAAGGCAGTTCTTTCAAAATAAAGTGCTTTAAGCTATCAACAAGTAAATTCAAAAACCAACTTTGCGTTTGAAACATTTGAACAATTGCTTCTGTAAAATGAATGTTTTAAATGTATTATTTAAAACATTCATTATTTATTCATTCAAGATCTTGTAACTTAGAAATTACCCTACTGCTCTGAAAGGCAGGCCTGCGCTATTAATAATTGTTTTATTCCAATATACAGCATAAAAATATCCTTCTTTACAAAAATTAAACTAGCTCTTTGAGATTTAATTGGGTTTACATAAACCAAGATGAAATGCTTATGACTGTGTTGCAGTATCAAGCTTATCAGTTTTTGTCACTAAATCACACTATTTAATGACAGTGTGTATATGCTAATAATCTAATGAGTTTTATAATGTTGCTATGAGTCTGTCATTTGATTAATTTTTGGGGAAGAATGTTTTTTTCTAAAATTTTAAAATATTCCAGTTTCTTGAACTTTCCTGTTAGTTGAAAGCTCGATAGGCAAACTTTTACTATATCATTATTACTAAATCCTTGACCTTGTGTTAAGACAGCAATTATGCAACATCATTTTGAGAAAAATGTGTTCAAAATAACTTTCTAAAGAAAATCTGAATGCATGATGCTGTTGCCATTTCATCTTTTTTTTTTTTTTTATTAAATATCCAAAGGGCAAGAATTAGAAACCTGAAAACTTCTGTGTTGTTGACATTGTCCAATTTACTTTTGACAGAATTATTCTTTTATATGTATCTTTTTTTTTTTTTCTTTTCAAAAAACATAAAAACACTGAAAGAAACCTGGAAATGCATTTAGATAAAAATGTAAAAAAATGCAGGTTCATAGTATTATAAACTTTTCATACTTTGAGAAATCAAAATTATTCTGTTTTTGGCTTAAAGTTTCACATTTTAAAAGAAGAAGCCAAATTTCCATATCTTATTTTCTTGTCTGTTATGGAATTCCACTTGAAGTGGAAATGTTACTTTTTAAATATATGTACTTTGAGATGATTTGCAGTTCTGAAGCATATTAATCAGTTCTCTGTTAGTGTAGAGTATTATTGTGTGTTATTAGTTGTCTGATTCCATTTACACTTGTAATACTTTCAAATTTTTATGCTGATAATCTAAAACAGATACAAATAATGATATAAAAAACAATGACTCAATGAGAAACTTGAAAGTAATTAAAACAGTAGAATGTGTTTTAGCATTACTGTAGAATCTGAAAATATAGACCATGCAAAATTGAAGGTTTTTTTTTATCTTAATTGTATTAATTTTTTGATTACCTTGTGAATTTCAAATTTATATATATTTTATATATTGATATATATTTCAAAATGTATTCAGTATCTGAGTATTTACACATATATTGGGTGTTTGCTGTGTGTGTACTAAACCAATGATATTTCAAACAAAATTTTATACAGCAAAATGCTTTTAATTTTTATAATGATAAATCAATTTTAAACCAGAAAAAAATGTAAGAATAAAATTAAGGTTAATCTTATTCAAATTAAATATATAATTTAAAAATTTCTTTTTGTTAAGAGAATTAGTTATAATAACCTAACAGTTGCAATAGCTAATATATTTATTCAGTGTGTATCTAATAACAATTTGCAATCTGATATTTTTATACTCTAGTTCTTCTCTTGCATTTAGAGAATCAAGAAACACATTCAGATCATTATTAAATGTTTTCATGAACTTTCTTTGGACCATTAGGTTATCCAATGGGAAATGATTTTTTTGCTTATACTTGGAACAAAGTTTTCTGTAAGTAGGATACTGATATTGTTTATGTTGTCTCCTGCAGTTCTTATTTTCACATTCTGTGATATTCTGTAAGACTGCTTTTTTCATAAACTTTTGTGCTTTACTTTAAACTTTTACTACTTTTGTGCTTCTCATCAGTTTATAGCAGTACCAGCTTGCTTGCAGGAAAATTGTTCTTTACCTGTTTCAGCTGCTTGTCTAATTTCAATCACTTTTTCAACTTCCAGTACAGGTCCTCAAAATAAACCTTCTTCCAGTCATTTGTTGTGGATTCACAACACCATGTAGTTGTGTACAAGTTCATCTTATTGGTCTTTAAATTTCCTTGTTGGTGAAATACTTCATTATATTTTTCATAGCTTTCTGAAAGTTCAGAGCTAAATAGGTTACAAAGTTTAAGCCCTTCATTGCCTGGCAGATTTAAAAGGATAACAATTTTATTTTGTCTGTATGAGAATATTTTTCAATTGCTATCAAATAATTTTCTAATTGCTGTTCCATTTCATTTTTTTTTTTTAAATATCCAGAGGACAAGAATTAGAAACCTGAAAACTTCTTAGTTTATGACATTGTTATTAGAGTCTAGTACAGCCAGCTTTTGTCCAATTTATTTTGACAGAATTCATATATTTTTCCATTTTTTTACTTTTGACACTATCTTGCAAATAGCTCTTAGACTATGTCAATGACAGACTTAATTAAAAAACAAAATTAGTCAAAATAAGTTTTAACCACTATAGTAGTTTCATTTAGGTACAAATAACAACAGCAAGCAAGAATAATAACCATAATCTTCTTAAATCTTTAAAATCGGGCCCCTCATGCATCCTTTTTAGTACCATGATAACAATATTATGCCTGCTATAGCATCTACAGTTATCCTGGCAAAATACAATCTCTCTCTATGAATCTATATGTTTGTTATAACATCAAATATGTATACATTTGTTAATATATATATATATATTTGTTATAACATCAACTTAAGACTTTTTTATTTATTTTTATAGATAGATTTTCCTGCAGTTATTCATCGAAAACTGGAATGTATTAAAAGATCCAATCTACTTGGCATGAATTTTAACTCTGCTCTTAAACCCAGCATCAAGGACTCTAAAATAGGTTAGTATGACTGATATCAGTTTTCTGTATTCATGTATGAAAATTTATATAGCATCTGATTAAAATCATCAGACTTGAGAAAAAAAGCGTGTTTGAATAAAAATTTGCGTATTCATTCTTAATTCGTTACTGTATAAAAAGATTTCTATTAGAAAAGTTGCTAAAATGATTAAGCATTTAACAGTTTGTGATATAATTATAAAATGGTCCAAATGAAAAATGACTTGAAGAGCTCATTAAAGCTGTCTTATGGAATACAGTGTAATACTTAAATATACACAGTCCAGTCACATTAATGTGACCATCTGTCAAAAGCCAGAATAACCACCTTTCGCAGAGCGGACTGCTGCGAGACGTGCAGGAAGAGAGTCACATAGGTCCCTGAAGGTGTTCTCTGGGATGTTGAGCCATGCCGACTCTAATGCCGTGGCCAGCTGCGCTAGATTACGCGGTTGAGGATCCATGGCGCGAACAACTCGATCGAGATGGTCCCACAGATGCTCGATTGGGTTTAAGTCAGGTGAGTTTGCTGGCCAGGGGAGGACGGTAAACTCATCCTGGTGCTCTTCGAACCACGCACGTACACTGGCAGCTGTATGGCACCTCGCATTGTCCTGCTGGAAGATGCCATCATCCTGAGGAAAAACAATGCGCATGTAGGGGTGAACATGGTCCGCAAGGACAGATGCGTACTTGTATTGATCCATTGTGCCTTCCACAATGATCAGTGAACCTAGAGAATGCCAGGAAAACATTCCCCAGACCATAATGCTCCCGCCTCCAGCTTGGACCGTTCCGGCAATGGTTGCAGGGTGGTTCCTTTCAGAGGTTTCACGCCTTATACGCCAACGTCCATCTGTCCGATGGAGCATAAAACGCGATTCATCCGAAAACGCAACCTGTCGCCACTCAGTGGACGTCCAGCTGCTGTACTGGCGTGCAAATTCTAGCCTTCGCCGTCGATGAACAGCAGTCAGCATAGGTGCACGAACCAGGCGTCTGCTTCGGAGGCCCAGACGCAGCAATGTTCGCTGAATAGTACTTTGGGAGACACTTTTGGTAGCCCCTTGGTTCATTTTGGTGGTCAGTTGCTCAACGGTAGCCCGTCTATCTGCCCGAACGCATCTCCGCAACCGTCGTTCGCCTCTGTCATCTATGGCCCGTGGTGCACCACATTTGCCACGTCGCTGATTTTGGACAGTCCCATTTTGCCATGCACGGTACACTTTTACCACGGCGGCACGCGAACAGTTCACAAACTCAGCCGTTTCGGAAATGCTTCCACCCTTGGCCCGAAAGCCAATGATCATGCCCTTTTGGAAGTCGGATAAATCGCTTCGTTTCTGCATTACGCCAACGATTGAAATGTTTTCCGAAGCCCTCACACACCCTTTATATACGCTCAACTGCACTGTGCTGCCACCTGCCTTCTGTGATTGGTTATTTAACTCTGACATGGAAAGTACGTGGTGGTCACATTAATGTGACTCTACTGTGTATATATATATTTACAAGTGTAAAGATTGGGGTTGTTATCAAGGCTACGGATCTTTATTAACTCAGAGTTTGTAAAAATAGTAATTTGATTTGTGGACCAGGTTGTGAGCAAAAAATTTTATGTCAGTGAGACAATAGAAAATTCAGCCCCCCCCCAAAAATCTATGAAAAATAAGACTTTTGAATGTTAGAATAAAATAATAGAGTTGATTGTCATTATATTGGGAAAAAAGTATTTCTGTATTTTCAGCATTAAATCTATGTATTTTCCTGCAGTTATTTTAAAGCATTTTCTTTAAAATGCCTGTTATTAAAAATTTCTGATTCTTATGTCAGAGCAATAAACTGCAGTTGAAGCATTACTCCTTTTCTGTCTTGAAACACAGTAATTTTCAGTAATGTAAAAGGTTATGTGCCCATAACTTTCAAGTTTTATGTCAGTGGGAATGATTTTGTTGTTGTTGTTTGTTTGTTTGTTTGTTTCTGTATGTGTTCTAAAGCAAGCTAGAACAAACAGTATCTATTCTACAAGCAAAGTCTGTAGCAGTGCTTTTATATGAAGAATTTTTTGTGATTTTTTAGCCTACAGCATAATAATTGCTGATTAAGGAAGAGTAATAATTCTTGCTTTTTTTTTTATGGATATCAAAGCTTTTAGAATTCTGAAACTTCATTCTGAAATTTAATTTCTTAAAAATAGAGATATATCTCAGATGCAGCAAGCAGAACTTTAACAGATGACAAAATTTTTTGTAGACATAAATTCTCCAATAGCTAATGATGACGAAGTAAAATTTATATTAAGATTTAAAAGTAAATGAGAAAATAAGCAGAAGAAACTTTTCACAGAAACATTAGTCCTGAATTATTTATCTAGATTATTTCTTTACAGAAAATTGTTTAGTTCAGAAAATGTAAAACAGGTTAAGACGTCACTTGCAAATAAATTAAGGTATGCTGTAGTTATTTATGTTTCTATCATGTATTCAACTTAAAACAACTTTATTTAAAAATTTGATAAAACCTGTATTTTATGTTTAAAAGCTGAAAATTGAACTCGGATTGTATTCACCCTTCTTTTTTTTGCGTGTATATCTGTTTTTTGTTATTAACTATGTGTATTGTTACTCAAAAATTTATAAAATTTATCAAAAACTAAAACCCTGTTAGTTTTTAAAATGATTTACCTCAATTTTCATTTCATGAGGTTTTGTTCTGGTCTTATGGTACCAGACGTTAAATACTAACTTGAATTACTAACTGTTACAATTAAAACCTGAAATTAAATAAAATTGCCTACAATAATATCAAAAACCAAATCTGCATTGCGTTGTGTTTAACCTTTCCCCAAAACTAACCCGAACAACCCCTAAGACCAAGCAGGAGTACTGGTGTTAAGAACATTACACAAGACATCATAAGAAAATACTCTGAATCAAATATATATATAACCAAGGATATTTATTGCAGCATTATAAGGAAGACACGCAATCTTTCAACTTAATTTCTAGATCTATGGTACCAGGGTGACAACTATTTAAAATAAGGCATTTAGAATTATTAATATATATTGCTATTTTCGAATATGCACCGAGATGAAATTAATCAAAAATTTACACCGTAAAAATTAATATTAACTTTTCATATGCAGTTATCAAACTCTGCTGGCCAACATCAAAATACACAGGAAATTTTATGAATCACCGAGCATGGTGTCTTAAGTGATATTGATAGAGATTACTTAGTTCAAAGAAATTTCTTAATTTACTCAGGTAAAAATTACATACATCAATTTAGCAATCCCTTAGGCAGTTAGAAAATATTACATATTTCAGTAAACCCGTTGGAGAAAAATGACTACATTTATTCCTACATTCAATTACTCAATTATAGGTAAAGTAGAATTTAAATTTTTATTTGTTCCTTAATTTGCAAAAGTTAAAGTTAATTGTCAACCAAAAGTAATAACAACATAAAGTAAAAAGGTAAAATTTAGATAAGTTAACAAATTTAATATCTGTCTTAATTCATTATATATAAATTTTAATTACAATCCAAGTTAAAATGTCCTAAATAGAGTAATAGTGCAGCAATTGCTTAATTAAACGTTGACTTATCTGTTAAATTCTTCTCCAGATGACCAATCCATAGCAGGTGTTGAACAAGGTTCTCCTGACGACCAATCCTTAGCAGATGTTGAACGAGGGACTCCGAGGAGAAATCTGGACACTTGGGTTAGACAATATGAAGATGGTAAAGTGCATTTGTGCAACATAACAGATCTCCTAAAGGTACCTCCCTTTTCCGTCTAGGCCCATCCTGGCGAGTTGATGGTAGTACTCGGATCTAGGTGACCGATCAGGAAGAAGCCGGATAAAGCTGGATTCAAGTTGCATCCACAATGGGGTTAACGCATTGATTTGATGAGAAAAAACAACATTCTAGACTCCTACACGGGGATGGTAAAGTGCGGAGGAGTAGACCTCAACCGATCTTTAGATGTACATCTTTTTCTTATTCCTCATCTCCCTCTCAAATGGAGCCAGGAACCTTTTTATTCAGGGCAGGACGTAAACATGTCCACTACCGGACACCCTGGGTCAACATCGGCTCTTCCAGAGGAAGAAACAAAATGCGTGCTTCTTACAGCTGCAAATCCGAGGCAAAAAGGGCTGAGCATGGCCTTGCATGCCGATTTTAATCGTCCAGAATCCAGAATTTTCGAAAATCACCAAATTTGGTGAATTAGTATGCGAAACTCGCAAACACGAAACAGTGCTGCGAAAACTTAGTTTTTCCTTCTACACACCAAAAAAAAATTCCACCCTCGTCACCCCCTTCGCCAACATAGAGGGGTGAGGGAAAGAATGTAACAACCCTACCTCCGACCGGACGCAGTACATGACCTTGGACGAATGAAGTGCTCGAAAAAGACCCTTTTAGCAGAATAAATTTTTAGACACGAAATTCAACAATTTTAGCAATTAAATGGGCATAATTCTCCAACGGGGCGACGTACAGTCATGAAAGTAGATTCATAAGAAAGCTAAATTTTTTCTCTCTAAGAGGTATAAATTTCAACCATGTGAATAAAAAGGAAGTATTTTTAAATTTCAAATATTACGCAGAAAGCAACCGATTTCCCATTGTCTCCTTTTCCCGAAAGCTATAACTATCGAACGCGTAACGTAAGAATGAGAACACTTGTTTAACTCGCTTAAAAATAATTGATTCAATAACGTAATCAATACAACTCGTGAAGAAAAATTTAGAATAAGCATAAATTAATACATATAATCTTGCTCACTCAATAATTAATTAACAAATAAACTGCGATTAACTACACAGTAATCCATAGTTCAAAACTAACTAAAATCACTACATAACAGTTTGAGAGATATAAAGATTTTACTATATTTGCTGCTGGAAGTTAATTTTGCATTCTTGGATAAGTTTAATATGGAGAAGATCCAGAGAATGATTTGAAAAACTTTCCAGTAGTAAAATGGGGCAAAGGAGAAGTTATGAATGGGAAAATTATGACCGTAATTTCATTGATAGGGCCTTTTTTGTTATTTTAAAATGCTCAAAATGACTAATACCTTGCTCAAAAATAGGCAATTTAAATGATCCATTGATGTCAAAATTATATTTAAGTGCCAGAAGTTGTAACTAGATAGTTGCCAGTGTATTAACAGGTATTTGCTAGAAATTCAAATACTGACAAAAAAAAATTGTAGTTTTAATTAAATACATTTACAATTTACAATTTCTGAAAACTTAAAATGCCCGATCATTTCTGTAATGTATAATTTTACTTACTACTATATTGTATGTGTGTGCTTTTTTTATGTTAAATCAGCTAAAAGTATTAATTACAATGAAGAATTTCATTTATTTATATTTTAGTGGCATCCACTGGTGAATACATAATGTTGGGTTGTGATTTGAATGATACCAAAAGTCTGCAAGAAAGTTTTGATCTTTTAGAAGTAAATTACTCTGTACCAACATTGTTCCTGTCAGAATGTGCCATCACATATATGGGAGTTAAAAGGTATTGGTGTCAGTACTAACTGAATTTATTATAATTCATTTGAACCATATTTAATTATATTTAGAGGTTGAATATTCTCCTAAACCTAGCTGTAAAAATGAAATCTATTGGAAAGGTTTTATTCAGATGTTTCATAATTTATGACTAGTATTTTCTTATATTTTCATAGAAAGCTTTTGTATATAATTGGGACAAAATTTTTATCCATTTTATTGTGCATATAGAAAATAAGTGATCATTTTAGTATTGTATAGTTATAACTGAAAATACAGAGGGTGTTTATACATTTTTAGAATGATTTCAATAAGGAATTAAAACAAAAGGAAATGTTTTGAAATAAACATTTCTGCCAACAGTTTATTATTTGAAATGAGAAATATTGTCTGCTGCTTTTAAATTTATTCTTCTTACAAAATGTTGCAGGTAAACAAGCTGTGGATTAAAGGATATATATTTGCACTTTTCAAAGAGAAATCTTCCTATTTCATCATTGAAAAATGCTGTGAAATACATAGTATTAAAGTTTTGAAGTGCAAAGTAAGCAACATTGTTAATTAGTAGGGGAAAACTGTCAATAATCACTCATACATGGGCAAAAGACTCCAAACGAACACGAAGAAAAGGTACACACTGTTTCTAATGTTTCCAAGGTTAAATCATTAGAAACAAGAAAAAAATCCGCTGATGCAGAAATCAATTCAAAAGTTTTTAAATGTATTTGTAGCAATAATAAATAAAATAATAAGCCCAGATTTACAACTTATAAAAGCTGAAAAAAACATCATGTGTACTAGCTTTTTGCCAAGACATGCGGTTTAATGCAGAACAATTTGTAGAACCCTTTTTGAAAACTTTTTAGCATAACATAAATGGAAATATGTTGTGACTCTTGATAATGTATTTACACATATATGACCTTTGATGAAGTTTAGGGATTACCTAATGACTGCAACAAAAAAGAAATTCCATTTATTATCAAAAACAGAAAAACTGTACAAATCTGTCTCCGTCAGTGCAAAAAAATATTCTCTAAGGGATTTCTGATTGTCATGGGATTTTCTTGCAATGGAAATTTAAAATAAGAGTAGAAAAAATATCTTAAAAGGAAGTTTTAATAAAGAAAAGGTTTTATATCTGATAGTTACAGAAATTCCATTTCTATATTCCAGTGGCTTTCAAAGAGTGAAACTTCATCAAGATAAAGCAACAAGCCATACTTCAAAAAATACCACTGTATTCCATGAAAAAATGAAGGCTGATATAGATGTTACATATATGTTTTCATCATATTCTTGGTCAGTCCCCTGATGTTTCGCCTGTAGGCTCTTGTGCCTTTGGTCTATTGAAAAAAGCTCTTTCTGAGTGCAAATCCACCCTGATTGATGGTCTCTGAAAAATAGTGGTAGAGGAATAAAAATCAATAACCTTGGAAATTTTATGAAAAATCCTTCTATCTTCATAGAAATCTTCATGAAAATCATGATTATAGACTTATAGTCTAGAAAAAGACTATCAAATGGAACTAAAAAAATTCTGTACTCTTCTGCTATCAGGACCGGATTCAGGAATGTACATATGTGCTTATGTGTCTCTGTGCATAAATATGTTTGTATGCATGCACACATATATCCATACATAAATTTCTGGACCTATTCCCGATAACAGAAGAGTACAAAAAATTGCTCTTTACATTTTAATCATTAATTAAACATCTCTAAAATCATTCTAAAAATGTTTAAACACCCACTGTAATATCTACTGTCTTACAAATGATTTTAGTATATGTATTTTGGAGTGTTGTATGATGTATTTATAAAACTTGCTAAATATGTGTTTGATATAATATAAATAAAATGTGTAAAATATATAAAAAAGACTAGTTAAATGTTACTCTTATTTATTATCTATACCATTGGATCTAAGCACACATTTCACCAGGCAGTGTACACCATGAAAATTTGCAATAGAGATGAAAAGTATTTCAATAAACTGTTAGCTTACCGAAGCTCTAGTGTGAACATAATAATTTAAATTTTTGCATGCTATAAAATATACATGGATTGTTACAAATCTTGTACCCTTTAAGAAATTCTGGATACAGTCTGTTTAAACAGATATATTAGATGCATTTTAGATAATTTCCCATGCAAGCTGAAACTATACATTTTCCTCATTTTGTTCAATGATTTAGCAGCAAATTACAAATATATTTTCTTTTATGTATTTCTGATTGCTAGTCTTTTCATAGATAAGGCACTACTGTAGACATAAGTTAAATAAATGGAATTATTTGTCTTTTTCGTTACTTTGAAAATTGGTGCATGTAGCATATTTTGAAATTGTTTTGAAGTTATGATGTATATAATATAGTTTTAAAAATTAAGTTACCGATTGTTGAAAATCATATTATACCTAACCAATATCTGTTTAATATTATGATTATAGTATTGGCCATGAAAATAGGCAGAGATCCCACCAAACATTCCAGTGCAAGTTTGAAGGAACATATCACTCTTTATTCAGTTACATAATTTAAGATTTCTTGTTTTTTAATCAAATAATCAACAATTATTGTCTATAAATGTAGCATATAAAAAACTTAAATCCGTACAATCATAAAATGGAATATGAGCTGAAGCTTTGAGATTATTTAGCAAAGAAATTCAATAAAATTATCACCAATCACTCTAGCATCCAAAAATCTTTAACGGCATTTAAAACAGTTTGTGTCACATTATAAGTTATTTCTCCTGCCTTCTTAGCATGCCTTTGTGGTGTAATGGTCAGCACACTCAGCATGTATTCAAGACATCTGAAGTTCGGGTCCGGTAAGGGCATTCCTCATTTTTCATGTCTCCTGCTTCAGAATATCCTAATTATTCTACAGTGGCTCCCGAACTAAAAAAAGTGATGGTTAAAGATTCTTCTATACCAGGATCTAGGCAACTGGGTCTCCTAATCCCCAGTCACCTTTCAAAAAGGGGGAGTATATAAGGTCTCACCTTCTTAGCATGCCTTCATGGTGTAATGGTCAGTACACTCAGCACATTTGAGAGGTTCAAGTTCCAGTGAGGGCGTTGCTTATTTTCCATGTCTCCTCCTTCAGAATATCCTAATGGTTCTACAGCATGTGTTTTATGGTGTCTTTTATTGGGGCATTTTACCTATCAGCATTTTTTCAATGTTTCAAGAATGCACACCAACATAGTAACACCCTGTAACTTTGAAAGTACTCATGTGCATGCTCTTCTGTAGGAGGTAGGTCCCAGATTTTAATATATATTTTTTTAATGCAAGAGAAGAAATAGGTAAACAGCAGTTAATTTGTATCTTTCTTTACAAAATCTGAACTGGCATGTTGAGGATCAGGGTTACATAAAACCAAAGCAAAGATGTTATGAGTTTGTTGTTACATCAGGCTTGTCCATTAGTGGCATTAAATTGCACTGATTGGCGACAGTTTTTATTTGTAGAAAATGGTTGATGAAAAAATTTGCAAGTAACTAAAAAAACTAATGCTTATTACAGTGTGAAGCTCAGTCGATGTACTAAAAAGCCACATGTGGTTTGTGAGCTGTGGTTTGGCTATGCTAATATAAACATTACAGATAATGGGAAAAATCAGGAATAAAAATAATGATTTTCAGATCTAAAGTAACTAAAAGGCTAGAATAAAGAAGTAGGTCTGGGATTTTTAAGCATGTTAAAGAAGTCAGATCGGCCATTTCTTAGATTTGATTTTCAACCCTCCCATAAAATATTTTCAGTTTGAAAAGTAAAATATGATAATATTTGTATTTCTCATAAAACATATGGATTTATATTAAAAAATGTGTTCTCTCAATGTAAAATATAAAATGCAAATGTATTTAATCCATACACTTGAAATATGTGTATTTTCAGTACTATTCAGCTGTGCATGTCAAATATGTTTATTCAGTGCAAGTTATTTCTGATCTACCTTGATTTTATGAACTCATGTAGGTAAAAAAAAAGTTTATAAAAGTGAAAAGTTATAAATGTGCATCAAAATGACAATCTGTTCAGGACATCAGGTTCTGATATTTGTAAACTGGTGGTTTATAAAAATATGAATATCATGTAGAAAGCTAGCATTAAGTTATGTTAACTGTTATATACACTGAGGAGCCATTACATTGTGAGCCCTTGTTAATAACACGTGGGACCACCTTTAGCCCTCAAAACTTCTAGCATCAGGCATGCCATTGACCAGTACGTACAAGGTGCTGATACATAGTCTGAGGTATCTGGTACCAAGTGCTCACGAACTGGTCCTGCAATTCACGCGCATTGCGAGGGGGTAGCCTGGCAACATGAATTTGGTTTTCCAGGTAGGACTACAAATGCTCCATTGGATTAATGTCAGGTAAATCTGGAGGCCAAGATATGACTTGAAAGTCAGTGGAATGTTCCTCGAACCACTCCTGTGGTGCATTATCCTGTTGGTAAATACCATCCCTCCACTGGAAATACTGTTGTCATGAATGGGTGAAACTCATCTGCAATGATGTTCATGCAGCGCACAGACATCAGGGATTGTTCTGTAGGGATTATGGATCCTAATGTGCTCCATGAAAACATTCCCCACACCATAATACCCCTGCGCCTGGCTTGTCTCCATCCAATTGTTCATTCGGGAGCCAGGGTTTCGTTTGGAAATCAATGTGGTAGTACACCTCCCCTCGATGTGCTGGATCAGAAAACATGATTCATGGACCATGAAACTTTCTTCCATTCTTCTAATTTTCAGTTCCAATGTTTCTTGGCTTGTTGTAGATGCAGGTGTCGATGAATTGCCATCAGTGCAGGGAAATGCTTCGGCTTTTGGCTGTGTAAACCCATATGCAGCAATGTATGCTGAACAGGGTGTTGAGAAACACTGTCTGAGTCACCACTGTTGTAGCTCTTTGGTCATGGCGAACACTGCATAGCAATATCTGCTCTCCTCTGGAATCAAGGCGCTGTTGACAACACACTGCTGGTCGGGGACTTGTCGTTTCATCATCCATACGTCACTTTCGATATGTGCTCACAACAACTGCACGTGAACAGCCCAATAAACATGCCGTTTCTGATACTTATGTTCCTAGTCGCCAAGCCACAATGATTTGTAGTGAAGTCTCATAAATCAGCTGCTTTTCCCATTATGTCGCAAATTGCATTATGTTTGGAAAGACAATGCATAGCCACTTTATTTATTCCAACATCAGCTGCACACACACAGTGGTTTTGTTCCTGGACGAACTCATTGTTATAGATGGAGGGTGGTCATAATGTAATGGCTCTTCAGGGTACATCTTTGTATACTGTAAAGGAACAGAAAAAAATCATGTGCAGATTTTTATTCAGAAATTGTCCTAATTGGGATATTTTAATTGAAAAATCTTAAAATTAGTATTAGTCAATAAGTCAGTATAATGCAAAATAATGTCACATTTTTTTAAAAAATGTTTAGTTGTTCTGATGGAAAAAATTAAATTTGCACCTAAAAGGTATACAGTTATGAGTATTACATATTGATAAAGGAAGCAACATGAATGTGTAACTTGTTTATATTGATACTGACAATTAGTATGAATTAAATTCAGGTTATAGTTAATGTAACATACTAGTTTTAAGGAATGTAAATAGCTTTCTTTTTTAAAAATGTTTAATGTTTGTTATGAATCTCAGTTTTAAAAGCTTTTGATAATTACGTAACTTATATAGGATGAATATATTTTCTTAGAAAGAAAAAAAATGTTTTTTTAGTTCCAACAATCTTATCAAGTGGATTCAGTCCCACTTTCCAAATTCTGCTCTTGTGACATATGAACAGGTAATATTTTCAATGATTATTGCAAAAGGTTATTCATTTAACTTGTTTGTCTTTTATTTTTAAGCAGAGAAAAGAGTTTGTTCTGATATTCCAGTGTTTAAAACTTAAACTTACGTATTTCATTAATCTTTCATCATTCACACTGCATCAGTTTTATGATTTAATTATTTAAAAATAAAAATGAAAATATTATTTTAATAAATATCCTTTCAGTCATAAAACAGTAATTATTACTTTTGTGAGGAAAATAAAATCTGTGTGAGTGAATAATTATGATGTGGGATTTTATGGATTTATAAAATCAGCTGTGCATTATCTGAAGTTCTGAGTTTAATTTACTCTAAGTTTAATTCTTGGGTAATTTTTTTGACAGATCTCTGGTCAACATTTGAATATTTCAACAAAATATGTTTCAATTTAAAAAATTTTCTTAGACTTGATAAATTTTTTTTATCACCAAAAACAAAAATATATCTTTAAGAATAAAAGGGGGGAGGGACTAATTTTAAGAAGCTTTCCAAATTACCAAAGTAAAATTAATGAAAAAAATTGCTATGTGTATATTTTATTTTGAACAGTATTGAAATATTCAGTAACTTACTGTGTTTTAGTAAAAGAGGCTCTAATTTTTAAAACTTTTAATTTGTATTTTAAATAAATATGTTTTGCAAATTAAATGTAATGGTGTAATATATATTATAAGTGATAGATGATTTTATTTTCCATTTATGTGAAATCTTGCAGAATCCTTTTTATGTTAATTTCTTTTTAATGTATCTATGTTTTTCATAGATTTATCCAGAGGATGCTTTTGGCATTGTTATGTAAGTTTATTTTTATCATTTTCACTTTTTTATCACTGTCTTATAGATGTTAATATGTATTAATTTCACTAGATTACAGAATAATTGCTTTATTTCAATGATTTTCCATTATTCAGAGTGTTATAATATAGCAATAGAAAGGCATTGCATAAATCAGAAGAAATTAGTTAAACATATGTGTATGAGTGTTTCTCTGTATACTAGATTTCTGATGTTAAATAATAAATTTTCTGACAAGATAGGGCATCTTAAACTATGAAAATCTAAAATTCCTTTTCTTAACTCTGAGAGCTGTATTTTTTAATATTTGACAGAAGAGAAATGCTAAGTTTAAAATGTCTCATCCGTAAAGTAAATTATTTTGGAAGCTTAGCATAAAAATATTTATTTCCATGCATAATTTATCTTCATTTTTTGTTTAAGATAAAATTTTGCTTAAAGATAAAATTTTGCTTGAAGATTCCAATCCTAATCGAGCCATGGTTTTCTATGCAGTAAATTTTTTGGGGGGGGGGACAAAACTGTAAATCCTAATACATGAATTTTCTTTTCTGCAGAAGAAAGTATGACAAATTCAACTGTTCCAATTTTTTACTTAATATCCATTGGCAAAATTTTATAAAAATAGGCTGATCACATGCTTCCTTACTTTATAACTGCGTCTGATTGCCTTATTACTAATCCCATTTTTATCCTTACTTTAAGTATCTTATAAACAATTTAAAACATGTTTAAATGCTCTTAGTTATAACCTTTAAGTCTGTAAATGGTGATAATGATTTGATGCCAGTACCTGTACCTACAGTAGAATGCAGTATGTGTTCTCAACCCATCAGTATTATTTAATTTCACTAGCTGAACATATGCACTAGTACACTCTTTAAGCTTTGTTTTATAATCCTAAATTGAAAATATCTAACAAGTGGACCTTCAGTGATTGTCAGAAAAGAGGTAAATTTTGTAATGATAAAATGAAAGTAGTTCTCTGTGTAATGGTGGTCCCCTTTCCCCATTAAATTAAGAGTTTACACTGCTTATGGGCACTAAAAAGTAAAAAATTCTTTGCATAAATTAACTTCGTTTGAAAAACATAAAGGGCAGGAATGTATGATCTGCTATACATCAGTTTAAAAATATTTTTGAGTTCTGTAAAGTTCAATATTTTTAGTCAAATTGTGGTTAGCTTATTTGTATAATTTGTTAAATCAGTACAGTTTTTTTTAATATTAAAAAATGGGAAATATATTTATTTATAACTTTATGCAATGAAACTATTTTTTGCAGGCAAAATCATTTCATCAAACTTTGTTGTCCATTAAAGTCTGTTTTATCGTATCCAAACAAAGAGCAACAATGTTTCAGATACTTTAATATGGTATGACATTTTACAAATACTTTTTAAGCTTTTATTGGAGTATTTCTAATTATTTAAATCTTCATCAAAAATGTTTTGTTTGGAATAAGAAAGATTTATTGATATCAAGATTTAGTTTTGAACATAAACCTGTAGTTTTTCTAACTGTTTTAATAAAGATAACAAAGGTAACAAAAATGCTTTGTGATAATGAATGTAATCTGTTTCAACTGTTATTTGGAGAACTTGTGTGTTTACTGAAATAACTATAACTTCTAACAGTGACTGGTTACTAATATGATGTGAAAATTTTGCTTAATGTATAAGCGCAAATTTATCTCTTTAAATTATAGATTTCTGAATTAGAATGTTTAAAAATGAAATAATCTTCAAATTTTATTATCACTTAAATATAAATTTTTAGAAATTATGTATTATATATATGTTCATGCGATGCGTGCAAAACAATTTAAACTTAACAATAGTGGACTGTAGATTAATTTATTTTACAATTGCGAGCCATTTACATATTGCGAGCCATCTTTCTAGCGATGACTTACTCCGACTAATAACAGCAAAAAACAAAAATTCAGAGTGAGCGTTACAGGGTTACTGTAATTAATGACCATATGCGCCATGCAAGGCGCCAAGAAGTTAACAGCCAACTGTCCTAATGACTGAACATATCCCCCGGCATTGAAGGGTTGCTTCAATAATTTCGTGCAATAATACTTATAATAACATACAAAATATTACAATTACAACATAACAATACAATAATAATCAGTTAGCAATTAGCAGTATAGCAATAAAATACAATAGTAATCGATTTTCAATACGAAATTTTACAATAATCAATACAAATTTTTATCCAAAATACAACAAGTATTATAATCATAAGCTAACACACTTAACTAACTTAAGAAGTTTCTTCCTGGGGTAATACTGCGATTTTTGTAATTCCACGCTTTATGATGCCTCTTGCAGTTCGAATTTCTATTACTCTAACCTTACCATCAACTCCAGGAAAAAGTTTTATAATGCGCCCTAACACCCATCTATTCACAGGGAGTTCATCTTCTTTAACTAGTACTAACATACCTATTTTAATATTTGCTCGTTCTACCTTCCATTTTGAACGCTGTTGTAATGTATTTAAATAGTCCCTATGCCAACGTTTCCATATCAATTGGACAAATCTGGTGGTTCGTTTCCATCTTGAGAGTCTGTTTTCAGGTATATCAATTAATTCAGGCTCTACAACAGCATTTAAAGGTCTTCCAATGAGAAAATGGCCTGGTGTTAAGGCCTCTAGATCGTTTACATCGGAAGATAAAGGAGTAATCGGACGAGAATTTAAAACAGACTCTATCTGAGTTACTACAGTTAATAACTCCTCGAAAGTTAGCCTTGCGTTACCTACAATCCGCCTTAAGTGATATTTCACGGATTTAATTCCAGATTCCCACAGCCCGCCAAAATTAGGTGTCCGAGGGGGGATAAACTTCCAAACTATTCCTTCTTCAGCTAAATAATCTGCTAATTTTTTATTAGGACTTCTAATTAAATTGTTAATTCTTTGCAATTCGGCATTTGCGCCAACGAAGTTTTTAGCGTTGTCTGAGAAAATGACTGAGCATTTTCCACGTCGAGCAATAAATCTCCTTAAGGTGGCAATAAAGGCGTCCGTCGTAAGGTCACTTACTAATTCGAGATGCACTGCCTTTGTTATAAGGCAAATGAAAAGAGCTAAATATACCTTATGGAGAGTTCCTTTCCTCTGTCCCTTGTACCTAATAAAAAATGGGCCACAAAAATCGGTACCTACATGGTTAAAAGGTGAGCTTGGATTCACACGCTCTGAGGGTAATGAACCCATAATTTGCTCAAGAGTGACTGGTTTAATTTTACTACAAATAATACAATCATGGGTAATCTTTCTAGTTAAATTTCTACCTTGTAATGGCCAGAATTTTTGCCTTATAAAACACAATAATGCCTGCGAACCTACGTGTAAATATTTCCGATGATAATGTTCAGCGATCAGTTTAGTTAATTTGCATTTAGCAGGCAGAATTATTTGATGTTTTTGCGAAAATTTTAGATTAGCCCCTTCTAATCGGCCTCCTACTCTCATTATATTATTTGTATCCAAAAAAGGGTTCAAAGAAAGTAAATTACTTTTGTTATTAATTGGTTTACCTTGTGCGAGGGAATTGTAATCTAAATAAAAATAACATTTTTGAATCTCTCTTACTAAAAACGATTCTGCCTCACTTAACTCCTTTGAACTTACCCATCCTGTTCTTCTCTGTGTTCCTTTATGATGTGCACATCTGGAGTTCCAAATGAACCTGAAAATATAACTAATAATACGTAATAATCTTGAGTAATTATTTGTAATACCAAGAATATAATCAATAAACTTTGAAGGTGAAGTGCATAAACAAGTAATGTCAGTTCTTTTTCTCAGTTCAGTGGAAAAAGTGTCTGTATTTTCTAATTGTTCAAAGTCAATATTCGTGGTTGGTATGATAACTTCTCTCAAAAATGGAGGACCCTTCCACCAGAGATCAGCATCATGTAACTTGTCAAAATTCAATCCTCGAGAAATAAGATCTGCTGGATTTTCCTCTGAACGCACATAATTCCACTGGTATGTCTGTGTTAGTTCTTGGATCTTTAACACTCGGTTAGCAACAAAGGGTTTTAGTAAATGTGGAGAATTCTGAAGCCACGCTAACACTATGGTTGAGTCACACCACAGGCATACTTTGCTGATGTCCAATTTCAATAAAGTCACCACCTTTGTAACAAGTTGTGATAGTAGTATAGCTCCGCAGAGTTCCAGGCGTGGTACTGTCAACGATTTGAGGGGAGCTACTCTGGACTTGCTGCAAAGCAAATGTGAAGATAAGCTATTGTCACTTCTACAGCGTAAATAGATGGCTGCTCCATATGCGAGCTCTGATGCATCTGAAAATCCATGAATTTGTATCTCAGAAAAATTGTCCTGTAGAACATATCTGCTCACTTGTAAATTGTTGATAGATTGCATGGAATCAATGAAAAGTTTCCATTCCTTAATTATCTTCTCGGGTAGCGGATCATTCCAATCAAGCTTTAGTAACCAAAGTCTTTGAATGAAGATTTTTGCCTTTGTTATCCCTGGACCAAGCAGTCCTAATGGATCGAAAATGCGAGCAATGTCAGACAACACTGTTCTCTTTGTGTAAGTAGTTGGTTCCTTGATCGTTGATTTGTACGAAAAACAATCTACTTTTGGATTCCATAATAATCCTAAAGTTTTGATGCTCTGATCGTCGAAATTACTGAAGGAGTATTCTTCTTGTTCATGCGGAAGCTGCAAAAGATCAGGATGATTAGCACACCATCTGTGCAGACGCATACCTCCACGCGCTAATAAGTCAATCAACTGCGACTGTAATTCTTGAGCTTCTTTTAGAGTATGGGCTCCTGTCAGTACGTCATCGACGTAAAAGTCCCTTTGTACTATTCGCGCTGCTAACGAAAAATTGTTCCTCTCGTCCTCTGCTAATTGGTTGAGTGTGCGTGTTGCAAGATATGGTGCGTTGGAAGTACCGTAAGTTATAGTCTTCAATCTATAAACCTTAACTGGTTCTTCTTCGCTACTCTTCCATAAGATGCGTAATAAATCTCGTTGATGCTCCTTAATCAAAATCTGACGGTACATTTTAACGACGTCTGCTGTGAAGACGAATCTATGAGTACGAAATCTACAAATAATATCAAACAGTTCGTCTTGAACTAACCCTCCATTCAGTAAAACATCGTTTAGCGAAATTCCAGTAGTCGTAGGAGCTGTGGCATCGAACACTACCCTAAGTTTAGTGCTAGGTTTATCGGGCCTAAAAACCCCATGGTGAGGAAGATAATATGAAAAATTTGCGTTATCTTCTTCAGCAATCTCTTCGGAATGGCCTAATTTATTGTATTCCTCAATGAAATCTTCATATAAGTGTTTCATTCCGGGATTGCGAGCGAAGCGTTTAAGTAAATAATTCATTCTTTTACTAGCGTTTTCTCTTGAGTCGCCTAAAAGGCTAAGCCCTTCCTCTTTAATTGGCATTTCCACTACATATCTACCGTCATCTTGCCTACAATGCGTGCGAAGAAAATGCTTTTCACAAAATTCCTCTTCCTGACTCTTCACCTTTTTTGAATCATTAACCCCTTCAATCTCCCAAAACCTTCTCAAATTATCAGATAAATGATCCATAGTTTCAACAACCCCACAATAGTTATCAATATTGTCTTGCTGCGGCATGCGCACTGACCCACTAACAATATATCCAAACACTGACTGCTGAAGAATCAAATCTTGTTTATTTATTCTATTTGTTCCTAGTAAATCAAAAAATACTTCGTTAGATAATAAAACATGTATTGGACCAGGTTTATAAAACTCAGGATCAGCTAAACCAATGGATTGCAATTGCTTAAGATCAGGAATGTGTAGATGTCTAGCAGGCGTTATTCGAGTTATTTTTCGAACAACAAAAAATTGTAAAGTACGAATAAAATCTCTAGTAGCGTTGGCGATGGTTGCTATAGCGTTTTCCTTAATGCTCATAACTGCACCATTGATACCTGAAATAGAAGCGTTTATTTTCTTTCTCTTCAAATTCAATAATCTTTCGTGATTCTTTCGTGATGAAATTGTTTTGAGAATCAGAATCAAGCAAGGCTCTCAGCGAGATAAATGTCCCATCAGCACCTTTCACATAAATAATTGCAGTTGAAAGTAGAACTTGTTTATTAAAAGAACTGGAAATATTCAACACGGTACTGTTAATAGAGTTCGCCTGATTGGTTTCACTAGCGCTTCTAACCACTTGGCTGCTTGCCAATGGAGTAAATGTATGCGCATCTGGAGAAAGATTACTGCTAAACTTATTAGTCATGTTTGTGTTTTGATTCGATGTGCTATTCATTCTATCGGAATTTTCTTCACCTCGATCCAAATGCAAGAGCGAATTGTGGAATTTCTGGCATTTTCTGCATGTACTAGAGCTTTTACAGTCCTTAATTGTGTGGACCGAAGATAAACAATTGAAACAGAGTCTTTTAACCTTTACAAATTCAAATCGTTTCTTGACTGGTAAATTTAAGAATTGCGTACATTTTAACAACAAATGATCACCCTTGCAATAAACACACGTTTTTTTATTTTCCGAAAGTGACGTAAAAGCTTTAGTATTAACTAAACGTTTCGGTTCCCGTTGCGAAGGCTTGTAATGTGATAGAGTGCGCGCGTGTTCCTTCAAAAAACATGTTAGTTGTTTAACTGTTCCTATTTCATCTTTTTTAAGTGATCTTTCCCACCAACAACGAGTATTTCTATCCAACTTTTCAACCAATAAATAAACAATTAATGTATCCGAAAATTGTTCCACTTTTTGATTTAATGCTTCTAAGGATCGTAAACATTCATGCACATTATCTATAAATTTTAAAAGCGATGGAGTAGAATCACTTGTTTGAGGTATAGAAATTAACTTCCTTATAATAGAATTGATCAAATCCTTTTTGTTGGAATAGCGTTCTACCAATAAGTTCCATGCTATGTCATAATTTGAATCCGAAATTGGAATAGAATGAATAATATTTAACGCATCCGCCTTACAAGAACTCTTTAGATATTGTAATTTTTGCGCGTTAGTTAATTTACTATTTTTATGCACAGCTGCGGAAAATAAATCCTCAAATTCAATCCATTCTTCGATCTTCCCACTAAATATAGGAAGCGACAATTTAGGCAGTTTAATATCCGAAACAATTACATCTTTATTCGAACCATTTTCATTTGAAAAGCTATTCGTTTGCGAACTAATCGCAGAAATTTTTCTTTTAATTTTCAAGTGAATTTCATCTAGATTATCTATTATACTTTCTTTTTCGTTAATGTATTCATCAGTTTCTATTTCTTCGCAGTGTGCAAATAAAGACTCGAAAACTTTGTTTATTTCTTTTTTGAATTCTAGTACTTTCGATTCATATAATTCTAATAAGTAAATGTCTGCTTCATCAACAGTTGTATTTACTTTACTTTCAAATTTTGTAATACTAGATTTTAAACATTTTTTATTAATTTTAATAGTTTTTAGTTCACTCATGATGAAAACTAAATAATATCTCACTTACCGTGATTGAAGACTGCTTCACAGTAAGAACGAAAGCGAGCGATGGCTTAATTGCGTAATCCAACAAATCAAAACACATTCCAAACTACGAAATTAACTTTCACCTTTGGTCTCGACGGACCATGATGTTCATGCGATGCGTGCAAAACAATTTAAACTTAACAATAGTGGACTGTATACTAATTTATTTTACAATTGCGAGCCATTTACATATTGCGAGCCATCTTTCTAGCGATGACTTACTCCGACTAATAACAGCAAAAAACAAAAATTCAGAGTGAGCGTTACAGGGTTACTGTAATTAATGACCATATGCGCCATGCAAGGCGCCAAGAAGTTAACAGCCAACTGTCCTAATGACTGAACAATATATATATATATATATATATATCATTTTTAAATGTTTATCTAAAAATTAATCATTATACATAACGAATTAAAAGCAAAATACATGTTAAAATATAGCATGAAGATCATTTTAGATATATAACTGTTCATTTATTTATGAAATAATATTGAATTAAAAATTATAAAAGGTATAATCTTTTTGTAGCTGTTCATTATTTTGGTTTTTTTTTATGCAAAGGTTAGCAGTTGACATTTTTATGAAGCAAAGTGATCATATCAAAAAATGTTATTTAATTTTATTTTCTAGTTCTTCTAAAGAGGTTAAAATTTCCTTTAACATATTTATTAAATGTTTCATAAAACTAAAAACATAGTTTAGTATAATGATCTTTAGATGAGGATCGTCTGTTTTACATTAGAAAACTTCATATTTTCAACAAAACTATCTTCAGGTAAAATAACTACAGAAGTATGTTAAGGGCGTCTGTTGTGTGGTTTCCGTGCAAATTATCACCCAGTGTCTGCTAAATGACCGGAAAGTAATTTTCCCACAGAAGTAACTCAAAAAGACAAAAAACCCCCCCCCCCAGTGCAGTTTTCTTTCAAATTTAACCTAAAAGGAAGAAAGAAGACTTTGCTTAGAGACTTTGGTTTAGATGGAGCTGTAAGAAAGTCGTGCCATGCGACTGTTCAGCGCCACTTCAAGCGGTAGTTTTTGTATGTATGGCTGTAAGGAATTAATGTTTTACTTTTATTACTTTCTAAATAAAGAATAGAATTAAGAAATCTTTATTAAGTTTTAAATTAAATATTTAAAAGACCACTGGTCTGTTTATTCATCCATCTCCGATGCTCTTACATTACATTAGATTTAATGTAATGTAGACCTTAATGTAATAGTTTATGTAATATCAACATAAACTGTTTTTTGCTTAAAGTCAAATAAATCCTATTTTTATTTGACTGAAGCAACTTCACTATTATCATCACCTTTATGTTAGAAAACTTAAAAAAAGTCTACACTTAATTCCTGGTGGACATCTAACTAAAAGTACTATCACATTATATGTGGGCATCTACATTAAAGGCTCTTTGAGCAAAGGCATTTTTGCTTTGCATCTTCTTTGTGATGCAGAAATTTATATCTTTTCTATTCTACTTCAGAGTTTCTTGAACTTTTTTTAATCGCAACCCCTTTTTATCACTGAGATTTTTTTCGTGACACCAGCACCCTATAATATTTAAAAAAAAATTTATGGCACCCCATACGCATTGCACGAATCCTACACACATGTGAGTGAAACTGTCAGTTTTTATCACTTGTACTGTAATATACTATTGCAGTTTTAGGTCATTAACTTTAATTTCTAATTTTAAGACATACAACAATGGGAAAATTTTAAATAAGTAGCAGATGAAATGACAGCGTCATGTGCAAAGCAAGTAGAATGAACATTTGTCTTATAAAAAGAATGCATCGAAATGTTTTAATTTTTTCTTTGTTTGTGTTGTCTTTATCTATTTTCAGATACATTGTGTAAAAGTATTTGGTAATTGTAAAATTTTTATAATAAGTCAAAGAAATATCAAAACTGCTAAAATTTTTGGCGACCCCCTGCTGCAAGTTCCATGACCCACAGTTTAAGAAACTCTTGTTCTAGGTGTTAATGTAAAATCTACTGCTTTAGAGATGTTGCATTCTTAAGGCTAAGGCCAGGGACATGTAGAAGTTTTGAAATGAAGATGTCTTTTTATTTTTCTATATTGCAGAGAGCAATAGGAAAAAATTCTGAAAATACCTTGCTTTTCTGATATGATTCTTTTGTAAAAAAATTATTCTGCAATAAAAATATAAACTCTATAATAATAACAAAACTTAAATAATAAATATGACTTTATTTTAACAGATAACATTATAAATTTTGAAGTGCAGTAGGTTCTAAGTATCTGCATTTAAATTAATATCATTCTTATATATGTAATTGAATAAGATCTAAAGTTAGATTATATTAAATTAAATTATTCTACAGACCTCCACAATCACAGATATAAAATTATTATTCACTTTAATCAGCTGTTAATTCGATAATTTGTTTTTATCATATGTGCTGTTTGTGGTTGGGAATTTAAAATGCATTTTTAGTACTAATTGTATAATAAGTATACACATTTCCTAATTTATATTCAATCTCATGTTTTTTCACATTAAAAATTTTGATATGTACTTTTTGAAAATAACTCTGTAGTTTTAAAGAAATTAATTATATTTTGTAGATGAAAAACAGGTATTTTAAATTTGTAATCCAAAGGCTAAGTTTTATAATGCAGCAAATAAATATATATATTTTTTAAATAAGGGAGAAAAAGATGAAACAAAAGGAGGGAGAGCTAGTACTTATAAATTTATTTATATTAGCTTGTAATTCATATAAATTGAATATAATATATACTTGAAAATATATTTTTTCTTTCCAGGGGTGGTCAAAATGTGTTGCAACTGACATGTTTAGTTTTTTCATGAATTTTCCAATTGAAGAAAAAGAAAGAATCAAAACACTTGAAGTTTTTGATGAATATGAAATGTGGCATGAGAAATGCCATCATTATGTAATGATTTGGGCATGTCAAGGAACAGTGTCTGTGCCACATATATTTCAACCAAAAATTCTAGGTAAGAGTTTAAATTAATCTCATTTATATATATTTTAAAAATGAATGTACTTTTCATTATAGTAGGCAGATACATCCTGTGTGCTTTGCCATGATTTAAATAATCCTTGATACAACTAAGAGATCTCCTGGACATACGAAATTTCTGTTACATATTACAGTAAAAGGCCAATTATCTTTCATTCAACTAACTAGAAAGCCAAGTAATCAGAATATTAAAAAAAAATCAAGCTTGTAATACTATTAACATGTTTTTGTTATCACCAAACAGTGCAATTTAGTACTAACAATGGATAAGCATGATTTCCTAACTTAATTATAAGTTGTTCATTTTGGTTTAAATGTAAACTCAAATTCTCGGTAAGCTGGTTCAATTTTTGTAAAGGAATAAGTTCTACCTTTTCCCCGCATTTTGAAACAATTATTAATATTTGGGATTGAATGAAGTGGAGTATTTTCACATTTGCAGTATCCAGGCATAAAAAAAGCCATAATATATGACTTTGAAAACAGATAAATAATGGTAATGTAGCATGAAAAGTTACAGTAAGCAATTTACGTTTTTTATATGCTATGTCTGTAATTTGTATCTCTTATAAAGAGTTAACTAAATAGTTCTGTTCATTTAATTTTCTGCCAGAATGACTAGTGATATCTTTGCCAACTTTCATGTGTAGCAGGATTTCATAACAATCAAAATACATAAACTTTTTTAATGACTGAATTTTTTTTTTCTCCACAATCTCATGTCGTTTTAAATGCAAGCTTTTGATATTCAAGTTGATAGCAAATGAGGTGACTATTTTTATAATTTTAGAGCAGAAAATTTCCCTATTGATTTGGCTTTTCCAATGGGAATTCTGTTTTTTTTTTTATAAACTCAGTTATCTGAAATTTTAATGTATTCAGAATTTGGCATTTCCCAAGCTTTCCAAATAGTCAAGCTTTTACTGCAATAATGTTATAAGGTATTTCTCCTGCCTTCTTAACATGCACTTGGTGGTCAGCACACTTGGTGCATATCGAGAGGTCCGTGGTTTGAGTCCCAGCGAGCACATTGCTCATTTTTCGTTTCTCCTGCTAATAAAAGTACCTAATGTCTCTACAGTGGCACCTGAATTAAAAGGTTGTGGATGATGATTCTCCACCACTAGGATTTGCCGATTAGGTCCTCTAATCCCCAGTTGCCCTTTAAAAGGAAGAGTATATAAGGTATTTCTCCTGTCTCCATGGTGTAGTGATCAGCACACTCGGTGCATTTTGAGAGGTCCGTGATTAGAGTCCCGGCGAGGGCATTGCTCATTTTTCATTTCTCCTGCTAATAAAAGTGCCTAATGTCTCTACAATGTAACTGAGCTGTTTGAAGTGTTCCTAGATGACACATTCCTGAAAATGAAATTTTGCTGTGTTATAATTGATTTTTAAATAAATTTAATGACATCATTATTTAACTAACTATTTATTTTAGCATAATTATTCTTCTGGTTTTGTATAGTTTTTATACTTTTTTATAAAAGTTAAGAGGGGAAAAATAATATTCCATGCAGTTCTTATTGATTGCAGTGGAAATGCATAGTTATTGAATTTGAATTAGTTAATATCAACATCAACAATTAGTTTTACCATAATGTAAATTTTGAATTTACATGTGCTGAGTGTCTGATTTTAGGTAATATACATATAGTTTTCTTGAGTAGTTTTTGTGCATTTGAAATGCTGAAGTTCATGGGAATATGAGGCCCTTGAGAACTGGTTTTTTTATTGGAGGCTTAATTTTGGTGGAACAAGATGGCTGCATATTTGTTTTCAGAGACATTTTTCATGTATAAGCTGAATTTGAACTAGTGCCTTTTAGAAAATCTCCACAATCTCATCTCTTGGCAAGCCTCTCATATTTTATGATATTAAGTAGGTTATTTACCTAAAATATTCAAAGAGAAATTCAGTGAGTATTTCCTTAGCTTCATACTTACTGCTTGATTCCCCCTTCTTCTTCTTTTTTTTTTTGTGTGTGTGTGTGTGTGGGAGTTTGTGGTATTAGCATTTAAGTATTTTTTAGATTTTACTATGCATTTGTTTTTCGAACCTGTCTTTTGTACTGAATAATTTTTTTAATAGTTTCTGAAATATGACTAAAATGAAATAATATGACAAAGAAATTATTTCATCTGAAAGTAATTCTAGAATTAAAAGGTACTCATGAATTTGTCAAAACTATGTTAGCAAAAGTATAAGTAAGAGTTTTGAGTTTCAGTGTAACTTAATTCCGTTCTGAAGTAAATTTAGATTAGTAATGTAAGTTTAGGTTCACTGTACACTCTAAGTCTAAAGCTTTTTATGTTACAGTTTGTGTCCTTGAACTCCGGAGAAATCTTTTGCCCATTTTTATAAGAATACAAAGTTAATGCTATTTTTCAAAACTTGAAAGGATTTATTTGTTAAAATTGTTATTTAGCTCATAAAGATGACTTTTATTCCCACTTTAATTCAAATAACCTTTTCTTTGATTTTTATGATATGTTTTTATTTAGCTAACACCTGTTTTAACACAAGTGATACTAAAGTAAAGAAATTAAAATGGAAGTTGAAACAAGCTGATGTGTTGCTTCATAGGTAAATGGTATATGTATATATAAATATATTTCTTCTGCAGCAGTGTTTTCACATTACACATTTTCTTTTTAAATTTATGAATTCAGAATTTATGATATATCATGGTTTAATTTTATGTATACACAGCAAGTTAAACAATATAAAGTTATATATATAAAATAATATATAATTTTT
>KK112331.1:234738-261835 GCA_000611955.2 Stegodyphus mimosarum
AAAATTTTAGTAAAGTGTTTTTTTTTCATTTATTTTTGTAAATTTTCTTATAAATCAAAATTTTGATTTTAATTTTTTTTTTTTTCATTTTGCTATCGCTTGATGATAACTAAAGTAAAGTTATTGTCTAACTTTTTTTAAGCACTTTTCTTCATTTTTTTAAAATTTGAAGCTATCAGGATCTATGAAAAAGTTAATGATACAAGAGTGAAAAAATAGATCATCTGAAAGATTCCAAGACTTAAAAGTGGATGTTAAAAAATGTGTTGCATTTGATTTTGAAGTATTTACACTTTAATGCATTAAAAATTTTTATGCTGTTTGTATCACTTTATGATTCTTTTTTTTTATAGAATTTTGAAGTAAAACCTATCTGAATTCTGATTGTTTCTCAACAGATAACTTCTTTATGTTATTTAATATCACTCAGTGTGCTTTTATTTTACTATGCATTAATGGGTTAATTTTATCGAGCTTAATGTGTTGGTGAACTTTTACATTAAAAATATTGTTATGATTTAATGAATAAAATGAAATAAAACCTTAATAAAATATAATAAAACCTTAATACATTTAAATAGTAATTAAATACATTAATACATTAAATAGTAATTAAGCATTTTCAGCCTTCAAATTATGGCTGTCTAAAATGCAGATAGGTAACAGAATAAAACAAACTACAGGAAGGCTATCTGCTTTGGAAAAGTTGTTTTTATAAAAGCCTTACTGAAAAAATAGATTTGTAACTGCAGATAATATTGTCTTAAAAGGACCAGTGGTTTTACATGTTTCATTATCATTTCCATAGTTCAAGGACTGATTGAAAAGTTTTGAGACTTTCTGTATTTTCTCAATATTAGATGGGGTAATGCTGTCCTGGTTTTTGTGAAAATTATGCATCAATGTTGTTGAACCAGCATTTGGACAGCCATGACTTTCCGTATTTGGCCATAGCAAGTAGAAGTACTTAGTATGTTTTGTGGTAACTGCTGAAGTAGATGTTTCTCTGACTATGTACCAGAGTGCATGTTCAGTGCTTGAGCTGGCACAACGATGCAGGTATACCAGACGTACAAATTGTTCAGAACTTAGGGAGCATCTGGGTGGCAGACTATAGAAAACACAGAAATTATATAAGGTAATTTAAAAAGTCTAGTGTTAGTTCTGTAAAGATGTGAGTGAAGTCTATGTTAAACTTGGAAGGATTATAATGAAAATAGAATAGTATATATATATATATGGTGATAAAACAGTTAGCCAGTGCTTCAGTATTTCAATTGTAGAAGTGTTCCAGGATAGTGTCACATGAGTGATAAACAAAGCTTGTTTTGACAGGTTTATCTGCCGCAGTTACAGATGCCAATATTGCACACCCATGGTAGACATACAGTGACTATTATACAAACATTTAATATACAGCTATGAGGAAGAAAAGACCAGATTTTGCTTAAGAATTAGTGATTTTGCTTCAAGACGATGTCTAATTGCATGTAGCTGCTCTGGGACTGACAGCATTATCTAGAATTGATTTGTCAATACCAAGATACCCTGCCTAGATTTTGTGACATAATGATCTCTGGGTGTTCTAAATTGTACAGATGTTCAGAACTTTGCAGACGTCTTCAGAAGAAACATTGGGAAGAGGCTGTGTTCAGATGAGGAAATGCAAAACATTACATCTGCACTGCTGAAAAGGTTATTCCAAAATAGTCTATTTCATTTTTGAACCATTTATAAAATATTGTGAAAAGTTTGTTCATTGTGAAGGACTGAATTTTGAAAAAGAAGGAAATACAAGACCCATAGAATCATTTGATTCTGAATGAGAGAATTAGCCTAAAAAAATTTCAACCAATCTATATAAATGTTAATCTATGCTTAATTTTTAGAATTAAGAAGATAATGTATGTTTAGATAATGTAATTTAAAATAGTCAAATCCTGCAATCATTGTGCATTACTTCCTTAAACTGACTAAGGATTGCCATATAAAGTATTAAGCAAGATAAAGAAGTAAAACTATTTATTGGTGAGATTTACCTTTAAGAATTCTGTTCTTGTTATAAGAAAGTTTTACCTTATTTATTCTAATAGCCCAAAATCTGAAGTTTCATTAATATTATAGAATGAAAGTACTTTTACAATTTCAGATCATCAAAGTATATTTACCATGGTTATTTTGTTGTAATAATATCTTATTACATTATTATTCATTTTGTTTATGTTTTTTCTATAAATCTTATGTTAAACAACTTATAACTAAGAATATTTTTATCTAATATTTCTAATAGTGAATACTTTATAACATTGAATTCTGTACTGGGCAATAAATTATTTATGTGCATGTTTTTAGATTTGGCCATCAGACTGTCCTATTATCTCCCAGTTATTTATTGATATCTGGTGGCTTTGGTGAACATGAAAAGAAACATGAAAGATTAAGTGGCATAATAGTGTATGACCTCATTTCTGAAAAGTGTTCATCAGTGTCTTTTCTGGATGATCAAAATCTTCTTGGTATGAATTGAATGTTTTAGGATATGAACTAATATGATAATTCATTTTCTTTTTAAGGAAATGTTATTTGCATCAATAGACTCCGTTTCTTTCTCTTTGTATTGATATCAGATTATTTTTAATGTTAAAAGTAATTGAAGCTTATTAAGGAAAAAAAATACTCCCTGATGAAATTTCAAATATGAAGATAAAATATAAAATTAGTCAATTAAACCTCATCATGTATTGAAAATATAAAATTTATTAAATAACTAAAGAAAAATTTAAGATAACCTTTTCAGCATAAAATTTTAAAATATAAACAATATGTGAACTTTTAATGTAAATCAAAAAGAAATTTTTATTTTCTTAGCTTGTTTGGTTAAGTCCTATAGCTTTCATGCTTCATTGTTACTTCAAAAATAATTTCAAGATAATTGATTCTTGATTGATTGATGACTTAATTCTCAGCAATGAGTACTACATATTTATATGAACTAACCTTTTAATTTTAGATCTACTGTAGTACATGAGTCATGCCTTCTAAACATCGTCATTAATTTTTAGAAAGAAATGCCATTTTAGTTATATAAATTCAAAATAACATCCATATAATCATTACATTCTTGATTTTTGGAAGTTTGCGAAATGAAAATTAATAGAAATTTTAAAAACTTAAATTATTTAGGATAATAACACTGTTCTATACACATTTTGGTACATAAGTGAAAATGCCCAAGCTCTATTAATTTCAGCATGTTGATGATATAAATGACATTAAAAAAGTTTGATTGGCTCTTATTTTGTGTAACAGAATAAGAGGTGGGTGTTTACCTATCAAAATCTGACTAATATTATTAAGCATCTGCTAATGTCATTGTAACATTGCAGTATTTGTGGAGATACACACAAATTAACCATTCAGTAAGATTAAAAAAGTGCAGGAATCACTGCTTAATGTGATCACATTTTTCCATGACCATTTTGATAGCATTAACTGAATGATAAAATTAAGTGATAAAAAATATTGTCCTTCAAAATCAGATTAGAATTTAGTTAATTTACTTTAGATATAATTAGAAATATGTAACTACTTACTTTCACAGCATTTTTAATTAGGGAAAAGTCATCAATAGTTTTGTAAATAAGGTTGGTTTTGGAGGTTAACAGGTCAACTTTATGCCTTTTTCTAGACACCATGATAAAAATCATTCAATGATATAAAATAATAACATTTTCTAAATAGAATACTGAATAAAAATATTTGGCTAAACTTTTCTGAACAGAAATATTTTGGCATGAAAAGCAAGGTGATCTCGAATTCCATGTTTATACTGTTTAGTTCAGTCGGTCTTGGTTACTTTTTATATGGTTGCTTTCAATTAAAATGAAGCTTCTTATTTAATCCCTTACTTGGTGAAGTACATAATTTGTCAGTTTCTGTACTCTATTTCTCCATTATTTGGTGACTTTACTTGAGATTAAAACATTTATTCTAAAATATTTTAATTACATTAATCGACTTGTTGATCAGAATAAGTGACATATTTTTCATGTTTTTATATGTTAAATGGGTGAAACTTCAGGTATTCAATAACATATTAATGACAATGCTAACTGAGATCATGTTAAGCGGCACCTACCGTAATTTTAATTGGAGATTAAAAAGGACCCTTGCTCAAAGTGTGTTTCTTTAAATTGATAAAAAGCAGAAAATTATATCTCCTAACAGCATTAAAAAAAAATCTGGAAAATCTATGTCATTTATGTATAGGTGACTAAATGTGATCTCTGATGTTACTGTAAATAATAAATAGGTATCATAGTTATTAATAACTGGCAAAAGTCTACTTTTATTTGAGGATTGCTTTAAATGAAAGTTGTTAAACAGATGTGTATAGATAGAATAACGTGCTTCACACTATGTTTCAAACCTTCCCAAAACTAGTGCCAGATAAAAGTAAAATTTTGTTATCGACTAATGTTTAGGTTGGTATGTGTCTATTGCATCAATATTTCTCAAGGATTTAGTTTTGGTTCACTAAAGAACAGTTAAGACTGAATGACTGTATTTTACGTGTTTTAACCGCGTAACAACCGCACCCGAGATATCTCGGGAATAGATGCCGGTTCAATTTTCCCTTGAACAAGTTAACTCGGGAGCTGAAATTTTTGCAGATATTTAATGCCATCGCCCGAAATATCACGTGGGGATCGTCACTCTGCCATGCAAATGTTTTCTTAGCTGTGGGAGGGGTCCAAGAGGCTTTCGTGAGTGGTTTCTCCATGACCCTGAAGTGCAGTCAGTGATGTGGTGATTATAAATAAACTGTAAATTCAGTTTGTTTTGTTAGTCGATGCAGATTACCAGATCATTATCCTTTTGCATCTTATGCTAAAAACATTGCAAAGCACTAAAGTTTTTTTTTTATTTCATTTTATTCTCTTATATTACTTGTAATAGTGTATTATAATGGATGATGGTTACGAGAGACTGTGAGATGAGTCAGAAATTGAAGACCTATTGGACGAAAGTGGTTCAGATACGACTTACAAAAATCTTTCAATTAGTAGTTTGAATTCAAATAGCTCAATCAATATACATCTTATATGTAACTAGTATGAGTTGCAGCCTAATGCTCCAGTGCCACTATCATTTCCATTTATGTCTGTAACCATGTGTAAATTGTGCGATTACCCCCTGAACGGATGGCGTTGGATTTCTTTGAGCAATTCATTGATGAAGATTTAGTTAGCCATATTGTAATGGAAAGAAACAGGTATGCAAATTTGTAACATGGTGTAACACATAGCAGCACATCACAGTCTGAACATGGTGTAACACATAGAAAAAGGGAAAAAACATGGTATCCTGTAACCAGCAAAGAAATTAGGGTATTTTTAGGCTTGACTATTTTACAGAGTATTGTGAAAAAGTCAGAACTACATCAATACTGGTTGACAAATCCTCTACTGGTGACGCCTTTTTTTCAAGTTGCAAATAGCTGAAATAGGTTTTGAAGCCTTAACAACAGAAAACCCATTTCTCGAATAATGATGACTTCAATGAAAACACATCCCAACCTGAATAAGATATCACTGATATATAACAAGTTCGTTACAAAATTTCAAGAGATGGTCATACCTGAAAAAAATCTGTCAATTGACAAGAGCCTTCTTTTGTATAAGTGTAGACTTGATTGGATTCAATGCATGGCGTTGAAACAATCCTGATTTTGGATCAAAACACATTTATTGTTTGAATCTAAAAGTGGTTATGTTTGGAATTTCATCATCTACACTGGAAAACAAATGAATCTCGATGAAGACTATACAGGTTTGCCTGTTTCTTCGCAAATTATCATGACTCTGTCCAAGCCATTGTTGGATCAGGGCTATTGTCTAACAATGGACAATTTTTTTAATTCCCCGCAGCTTGCAGCATACTTATTAAAAAAAAAACTGATGTATATAGTACATTGAATCTGTCTAGAAAAGGGTTACCACCAGAGCTTAAAAAGAAGAAACTGAAAAAGGGGGAGCTCTCAGCATTTCAAAAAGGCCAAAGTCTGTGTCCTGAAGTGGAAAGACAAAAAGGAAGTTCCTTGATTTTGACCATTCATTAAAACACATGTCTGGAGGTAGACAAAGAAAGAGAAAATGTAGTAAAACCTAAGGTTGTTATAGATTATAATGACACTATGAACGTGGTTGATCGAGTAGATCAGCATTTAGTTGACTACAACCTTCTGAGAAAGAGAGGGAAAAATAAAAGAAAATATTTTTCCATTTATTGAATTTAATCCTGTTTAATTCATTCGTATTGTATCAAAAAACTGGAGGAGCAAAGTCAGCACTAGTGTATAGAGATTAGACTTGGTCAAACAAATAATGAAAAAATACCATCGAACAAGCTTCTCTTCGAGAAAAGGATGACCTTCCATTCACCCAACACCACTCAGATTTACAGTGTCATCATTTCCCAGAACGCATTCCAGCTACTGAGAAAAAACAAAACCCAACACATCAATAGGGAGTATGCAGTACAAAGTGTGATGCTTGAGACAAGAAAATTCATACAGAAGCCAGTTATTATTGACCAGACTGTGATGTGCTGCTATGTGTTACACCATGTTTCAGACTACCATACTGCCAGCGATATTTGCAGATCGTGAAATGTGTTTACTTGATTTTTACTTTAGCTCTTATTACCTATTATTACCTATACTACAGTTTTGTATTACTTTTGACTAGATTGTATTTTTTATTTTGGCTGTTTCATTAAAGCCGAGTTAACTTGGGTAATGTCATGAACCATAATAAATATCTTGTTTTTTCCTCGAAAAATATTTTTTAGTCCAAAGGGGCTTTTCCCCTGAAGGACTATTGTTTTCATTTTGGCATTTTGCGTTGATTCTCTATAAATGTCCAATTTACTTTTCAAATTTTTGCCACTAAACATTATCGCCCTTTATTATATTTAAAGAAAGTAAATAATGAAGAATCTGCATAAATGTATGTATATTTCTTGCATTATGATAAAACAATGGTGCCTAGAGCCATCTAGTTTTGAATAACGTATGTTTCCACCTGAATATGGACATATGAAAGCCAAAATTTGGAATTTATTTTATTATCTATTTCATATTTTGTAAAACTTTAACGAATTTTTGATTAACAAACTGAATGATTTAAAAGCAAGCAATGGCAACACTCTAGGGGGGGAACCTTTTTTATCTCCAGTGCACTGAACTGTCTATCCAAAATTCTAAAGATATGTTCATTTAAAAATTATTTTGCGATATTGCTGTTGAACTGAATTTTATGGTTTAAGTGCGAAGAACATGATATTTAATAAATAAAGGTAACACACAAAACGTTAAAAAAAAAAAGCCCCTTTGGACGTAATTTAAAATCTGAAACATTTTTAGATTTCTTTTTTTTTCTCATCTTACAAAGTTACATCTAGCGAACTATATCTGTAGATAATAACAATTGTATAAAAAAATCGATGATTTTTGGCATAATTTTTAATATAAATTCAGTCATTAAGTGGTTAATTCTTTATCTATTAAAATTTTAGGAATCATTGACAAAGTTTGTATTATCTCTCTGAAACATTACTCAGATATAGTAATGTAACTATGTAGTAATATAACTATGGCATTTTAATTCACATTTGGATATCAAAAGTGAAATGGTATTATTTCTTTAGCTTTATTATTTCTGAAATTCTGTATGATAGTTGCAATGCAATCTAGATTGTGACCAGTAACTGAAAAAATGTGTGTTCTACTTATTTTAAGTGATATCTTTTTGTAGTTGATTATGAATAGACATGATTTAAATGAATATGACGTTTTAAGTTCCAAGGCCTGCTTTCTTTGGGTGGGATTCGGTACGAGTTTTAATTTTGTGTTTATTTTTCTTTTTTCTTTTTTTTTTCTGTTTGTAGTTTTTTTACTTTCACAGATATATATATATATACAGGGTGATCAAAAAGTCAGTATAAATTTGAAAACTTAATAAATCACGGAATAATGTAGATAGAGAGGTAAAAATTGACACACATACTTAGAATGACATGGGGTTTTATTAGAACCAAAAAAAGTTCAAAAAATGTCCGACAGATGGTGCTGGACAGCAAAACGTCAGTGACTGCGCATGAAAATCGTGTATAAAAGGAGCTGTAATGAGAGGTAGAATCAGATGCACCAGCAGTCGCAGCATGTTGACGTTACCTGAAAAGGCGTTTTTAGTGAAGCTGTATTAGTGTATTTAGTGAAGCTTTTAGTGAAGCTGTTGCGGTGTGGGCGTTTCAAAAGATGGCGGAAGATGACGATTGGTTGAGTAACCTGTTGTGGACTGATGAAGCTCATTTCACGCTCCAAGGGTCTGTCAATGCCCACAACTGCAGAATTTGGGCTACCGAAAATCCTAGAACTGTCGTGGAAACTCCATTGCACGACGAGGAAAGTCACGGTATGGGTTGGATTTACCACATCTACTGTTGTCGGGCCTTTTTTCTTCGAGGAAATGCGTGATTCTGGTTTTGTAACTGCTACCGTGACGGGTGAGAGGTACGCCGATATGTTACAGAATCGTATCGTCCCAGCCTGGCTGATAAACACCTGCTGGAACGTACGATTTTTATGCAGGATGGCGCTCCACCCCATATTGCTAGACGCGTGAAAGATCTCTTGCGAACGTCGTTTGGTGATGATCGTGTGCTCAGCCGCCACTTTCGTCACGCTTGGCCTCCCAGGTCCCCAGATCTCAGTCCGTGCAATTATTGGCTTTGGGGTTACCTGAAGTCGCAAGTGTATCGTGATCGACCGACATCTCAAGGGATGCTGAAAGACAACATCCGACGCCAATGCCTCACCATAACTCCGGACATGCTTTACAGTGCTGTTCGCAACATTATTCCTCGACTACAGCTATTGTTGAGGAATGATGTTGAACATATTGAGCATTTCCTGTAAAGAACATCATCTTTGCTTTGTCTTAATTTGTAATGCTAATTATTGCTTTTCTGATTAGATTATTGCTTTTCTAATTATTGCTTTTCTAATAAAACCCCATGTCATTCTAAGTATGTGTGTCAATTTTTACCTCTCTATCTACATTATTCCGTGATTTATTAAGTTTTCAAATTTATACTGACTTTTTGATCACCCGGTATATATTTTTTTACATCTAATTGATATGACACCAGTAAGTATTGTGCAAGATTAAAGTAATAAAAATCTCTGATCTGCATGTTTTAAAAGTTGTGTCTTCTTATTTATTTTAATTCATTGGAAATTTTTATGCCTTTTAACTTTAATTGTATGCATTTTATTTTCAGGTAAAAGAATGTTTCATACAGCTACAAAGTTGCATAATGGCAATATAGTTATTATAGGAGGTCGATCAGCTCCTTACAAAGCAAATGGGAATGTAATTGTTTTAAGTAGAAATTTGCAATCTGAGAAAGAGCAAACTATTTATTCCACGGTAAAAACTATTGAACCTATGTCTGAAGCTTTAAATAATGTATTTGTTTTTACTGTTCAGAAGTGCATTGCCTTTCCTTTGCCAACATGGAGACACTCTGCTTCTCTTGTTCATGTTGAAGGTTAGATAATAATCATATATATTTTCTTTGTGATAGCTTATGATGTTAGATACATATTAAAAATATTCAGAAATTAAATTCTGTTTGGTATCATTTTTGAGCAGAATAAGTGTATGTACAGTAGCTTTTTCCAGACTCTTTGGAAATAAATTATAATATTTTTCTCAAACTTTGAAAATATTTTCACACCAAAGATTTAATCGTGAAGAGAGGGAAAAACTTTCCAAAATGTGAAATATGTTATATGTTAAAATAAAATATGTTATATATCATTTCTGGAATAATGTGTTGGCAGCATATATTCACTGTTGAATTAGTGAAATTTATTCCATGACTGATTCAAAAATAAGAAAATGCGTGAAAGATTCTAATAAAGATCATGCTAAGGTTCATGATAAACAGTAAAATGGTAGATTATCTCTTGTGGATGATACTTTGAAATATTAGTTTATGGAATGGAGCCATTCTTAATCTTACAGAAATGAAGAATTTAAGCTAGTGATTTCAATCAAAAAGACCACATAAATGACTTTTGGGATCACATGAAATTTCTACTTCCAGACAAAAAGGTTATTTAAGAACTTTGTTGTTAGATTCTAAAAGAACTGCAGTGAGCTTTCCAAAACAAGGTGTGTGTAAAACTGAAGTTGTGTTATACTTAAATTATAGTACTATCTTATGACAACACTTCAACAGCTGTACCCTGCTGCTCACTGAAACCCACATTAAGTCTTTTGCCTAGAAACAAATAATCATCCTCCCTATAGCCCAGCCATGATGCCAGCTATTTTCATATTTCTTGTGCATTTGAAGATGTTAGTAATTTTAGTAAAAAATACAAAGAAACCTGTCAGTGCAACAACTTCTAACGTAGACATTATTTCTGAGAGCATAGTTAACTTTGGTATTGAATCTAATTTCAATGTTTTGGTATTAGAATATGTATCCACTCTTCACCAGTAGTTATTTTTTTAAGGTGATCACATTCTCAATAGACAGAAAAAGGTCCATATCAAATTCTGAAAATATTCAAATATCAGTTTTTATCAGCTTCCTCCTCAATACCTTTTGGTGGACGAACGTACCAAGAAAGATTTCACATGGTTGATTCTGTAATGTCACTAAAACATTTCCATTGCTAGCATAAAACCAAGAAGTGAAATGCTATAATCTGATTGATTGTTGTACTTCTCTAAAATGCTTAAATAAAGCTGCTTTCTATAATGACACTTTAAAGTTTCGGTCATGTCTTGGTCCATAAGTTATAGCATCAGAGTCACATTTGAGAGCAAGAAATCAAATCTTCATCTGTTTTAAATTTCTTACATTTGTGTGCTTTTTGGCAGAAGTTGACATCTCACATTTGTAATTCTTCTTTGAACAGTTTTGACATCATCTGTGTCTTACAGTTAGCTTTACTTGAAGCATGAATAATCTTCACACTTTTTAAGTAGCTTGACTTTTGAAATTTTCTACTCATTGCAAGTCTGTAATACTCACATCATCTTATGGAAAAACCTAATTTCATCAACATTGAAAATGTCTTTTTCAGGTTTTGGTAAGTTACATCATCTCAAATATTCTCTACCCCCTATTTCTGAACAGTTAATTTTGAAATATGTGATTCTTCCCCAATTTTGCCTGAAAAAATGTTGTTTTGCTTTTTAAAATTTTCAAAACAACCATTTGAACACAGAAAGGCAGTTTTTCTAACATATCTGGCAAATTTATTAGCTTTTATCTGAAGTGTTTAACCAGATACAGACAGACTATAGTTTCTTTGAATAGTGAATTATTTAAGCCATTCTTCTTCAACACCTACACTCAGCCTTTTTCAACTTTCTGCTGGTATCCAAATTTTTTCCAAATAGAAATTATTCAGTCTCAGTTTTCCTGTATGAAATCAATTTGAATTTGGGTAGATTGTATTCCCTGCAGATATTAATATGGCTACATTGGTTCTGTATTTTTTTACCCTATCGGCTTTATTTTTAATGCAGATGGTTTATTTTTACAACTCACAGTATGGATGATTTTTGCTAGAACATGTGAAATTTTGTTCTTCTGATGAAGACAAAAACAAAAGATAATTTAATCACCAAATCTATCTTATCCAATGTCCAGTGAGAAAGCATTGAATTCTGGCAAAATATGTGTGGTTGGAAAGCAAAGATTCAGTGTTGGTTTCAAAGAATATCCTAAACCATGGGTGTCTAAACTATGACCGTTTGAGGGTCGCATTGCAAAGAAAAAAAATTTGCGGAGTCACATATACAATATTTTTTAATGAATTTAAATAAAAATTAGCTGTATATTGTTTTATTAAAATAAATTAACTTCTTTTTATTATTCATTTTTTAAAATTTGAATTAGATATGTGTAGGTACATATTTATTATTAATTTGTAAAAGTTTCATTTCATTTAGTTTCGATTTCATAAAGATGGATGAATTTGCTTTTGTTGAACAAGCAAATCGATATCGGGTTCAATAGACAAGGTTGCAATTCTTAATGCATTTTCAAGATGTTTGTCAGTGTCCTAGTTTTGTTTTTTGTATTCTTCATTCTTGAAACTAATTGTTCGCAAATATAGGCACTGCCAAAAACTGAAGACATTAATAAAGCATGATTGTGAAAATTAGGATATTTATTGTGGGGTAGATAATCATAATAAAACTCCAGTAAAGAAACATTTTCAAATTTTTCTTTCAGTTGAATGTCACTTTGCAGTTCAATGCATTCCATTTGAAGATTTGAAGGTAATTTACTTATTTCAAAAGAAAATGGGGTAGGAAGTATTTTGAAATACTCTTCATTTTTTCGAAAATCTTGAAATCTACTTTCAAACTCTTGAATTAAATCAAAAATTAATGCAGCATATTTTACATATTTTGTGCAACTCACAGGTTTATATGCAGCCAAAGTACTGAAATGTATCAAATCTTTTACCTTTATTTGATTGTGCCAAAATTTTAACTTTCTTTCAAATGCTGTTATTGTTTGAAACATATTCTTAATAAGTTGATTTTTTCCTTGAAGTCTCAAATTTAAATCATTCAAGTGTTCTACTAAAAAAGCTAAATCTAAAACCCAATCTTCATCTTCAAATTCAGTCATAGGTTTCCGTTTTGTTTCCGTAAATATTTTTATTTCAGTTCTTAAATTGTAAAGTCTTTTGAGCATTTTCCCCTCACTGAGCCATCTCACTTCTGTATAATAAATAACATCTGCAAATTCAGTGCCCATTACCTTACAAAAATCATGAAATTGTTTATGATTAAGTCCTTTTGCTCTTATAAAGTTAATGATTTTTATAACAATGCTTATTACACTTTTCATTTTTAAAGTTTTTCTGCATAAATTGCCCTGATGTACAATGCAATGATATGCCATTAAGATCATATTGCTGGCAGCAACTGCTTCATTATTAACCATTTTAACGAGTCCCCCATTTTTACCAACCAAGGTAGGGCCTCCATTGGTTATGATAGTTGATAGATAAGGAAAACCATTTCGTCGTCATTTTTGATGCATCAAATAAATCTACAGACTTGGTTGTGTCCTTTAACAACACTAAAGCAACCATTTCTTTCGTGATATTATATGTTCATCGATTCCTCTGATAAAGATTGCCAATTGTGCCATATCAGAAGCGTAAGTGCTTTTGTCCATGGCTAACAAATAAAATTTTAAATTGATGCATTTGCTTTTTAAAGGCCTTTCAACTGAATTCCCCAACTCTTCAATTCTTGTGGCTATAGTTTGGTGTGATAAACTGATTTCAGAAAAATCCAACTTTTTTTCAGGGCAAATTGTGTTTGCTATGCTTTCCATACATTCTTTTATAAATTCGGCATCAATAAAGGGTTTTGATTTTTTCGCTATTAAATTTACTGCGACATAACTTGATTTTGCAATGTTATTATTTTGAGTAGCTGTCTTTTTTAAAAAAAAAATTTTCAGACGATAGCTCCTTTTTTAGTTCTGTTATTTTACTTTTACGGCAAATGCCGAGATATACATCATGTTTTGTGGCATGCTTTTGACTATAATGTCGTTTCAAATTGTAATCTTTAAAAACTGGCACAAAGTCCCTACAAATTAAGCAAAGTGCTTTACTGTTCTCATCAATAAAAAAGTATTTCTCTGTCCAGTTTTCATTGAAAACTCTTTTTTCATCTTCAATTTTTTTTTTTTTTTATGTTCTGCTTGTTTTTTAATGACATTGAGGCCATCTAAAAAAATTATATATTTGAATTTTATAAGCAAATATCCATAATGAATATGAATTATTTATGAATTATTCATACCTTTTTAAGAATTTGATACAAGAATTAGGAACTTAAAATACAATGCAATATACTGCATATAAATATTATAATTTGTTGAAAATTTATATACATATTTAAAATTTGTAAAAATTTAACAACGGCAAAAAGACATTGACAATTAACAGTTGCTTATTTTTGGAAATATAAAATCAAGTGGATATATACATAATTCAAGACGTAAATTCTCATGTGTGGTAAAATATACCACAAGGAACTGTTTTAGGATGTATTTAAATATTTTACAGGCTGTGAACTTTTGTGAATTGCAAAAGTATAAATTGAATTACATGCTAACTAATTTGTTATAGCTAATAATATTACTTGTAGTTACTTATTATTATTACTTTTAAACCTGAAATTCTGGTCCCACAAGTGACAAAGACAGTTCCTGCCAAGAATGAAAAAAGCACTCCCTTACAATGATATAAACCTGTAGTGCCATCTAGGTGCAAAACGAGACGTGAAATATGAATATTTTAAGCCTATACGGAGAAAAAGGTGGGATCCGTGTTGAAAATAAGAGAAATAAACTTATGCATGCTATTTTCACGTGACCCATGTTACGAGACGGATTTCTCATCCCGTGGAAATCGCAGGAGCCATATGCGGAGGGTTTTAATACATCATGACATACTTAAGATGTTTTTATTTTAAAATAAATGTCAACGAATCGATTATATATGAATCAAATTCAAACATTAATTTTTTCAATAAAAATGTGTAAATTTAAATACTTTCATAATTTGCATTTGGACCCGCACTTTAGACACCCATGCCCTAAACCACCATGAAGACTAAAGAATGTAAAACCTCTCATTCAGAAAACAAGACTTTAAGGGCATTTATTTATACTCAAACAAAACAGACTGATAGGAAGAAAAAAATTCCCTAAAAGATAAACCACCTGTGTTGCCTTAAGGTCATAGATCTAAGAATCAGAAATTTGATTCGTGTTCGTTTGTTCAATGATCACATGTACCATATAGTGTCCTGAGGTATGCTTATTGTGCATCCTCACTTTTCAAGAATTGGGTATTATACCTGCCTCACATAGACTTTGTTTAGAATACAAAGTAAAATGGGTATGAAGATAAAAACTGTGAAATAAAAGTTTCTTCCTGTATTCTCACATGACGGGGTCATAACATCATAAAATAAATGCTTTTAAGGATCAGTAATTTTTTCGTTAGAACTTGCAATATTCTGGAAAAAAAATGTGAGTCAAATATTAATATTTGATTTCAGTATTAATTGATTTGAAAATTGACTTCAGTATTAATTGCTTGAAATATGCCTCTGTCAAACTTTTTACTGCCTTCTTTCTAAGCGGCTAATGATTCACCACTTCACAGATTCTTCTAAATGATACTTTAGAACCCCCCCAAAGTATTTAGTTTTAACACACTGAAATCAAATTCTATACTGCAGAAATTCATTCTGATACTCACTGGAGAGATTCGACAGTGATTCAGATATTCACTGTCAGATGATTTACTGATTTCAGATGATATTCACCTTGATTTACTTATCAGAAAGCATTTTGATTGGCTAATGCTAATTAGGCTTGTCTTTCATGCATTCCATATGAAAATGGATTACATCAGTTGGATCTTTCATTATATATTACTATATATTTTGTGTATATTAGGAATAGTGCATTAAAAAGTATAGTAAAAGATGGCTTAAAATTAGGAATGTTAGAAAAATTCTGTGCCTTATAGAAACTATTAAGGGAAAGAAATGATTTATGTGAAATTTATTTTACTGAATTTTTCATATAGATGTTTGCCTAGATGCCAAAAATATAGAAATCCTAAGAATGTTAATTTTTACATTTTTAGTTTATTTTCCATAAATTGAGAACTGTGACTGAAGTATAAATTGCTCTTTCTTGCAGTTTCATATGAACTGATCAATAATTTTGGAACAATGAATCAAATTTTGACAGCTGTAAATTTCTGTGATACATTTTCTTTAAGTTAAAATGTGTTACAGTACTTTCATTTACTGCATTATTGCTCTTCTCTTCTTTAATATGCAAGGAGTTTACATGTATTTTTTAAAGTTATACTAACCCTAAAAGAAAATTTTACAGCTTTAACTAGGGGGATAGAAGGAGCATTAAAAGTTGAGTGAAAATTTTGAAATGTAATAAGAATTTTGTTGATAAAATAATAGAAGTTTCTAATTTGGTGAAATGTCTTCAACAAAGTAAACATTCCTTCCACCAATACTGATTCAAATAATGTAATTTAAATAAAAGAATTTTTTACAAGAATTTTTCTTATGCATAGTAATAAATTTATATATAGTTATTTCATAGTCCTCTATCATTGTTTGCATTTCTTGAATTCGAATCTTGGTTATCCCTGAAAATTCAAATTTTTCTAATTCCAAATAGCTTGATTTTTCTACTTTTATTTCATGTAAAATATGTTTTAAAATTCATAACATAACAGACCAAAAATTGTATATTTGTGATTGTCAGTCTGTGTTAAAGATAAAAGGTTGTATCTCTGAGCTTATGTGTTGTTTAAAAACCATAGAGATTGAATGTAAAAAGGGCTTGTATATTTCTCTTCTAAATGATACCATTTTTAAATTATCAAATGTTGTATTATTTTATTTGTTATAAAGTTATCCCATTGAAAAATGTAATTTATATTTTGTTATTGTTAATCATGTAAACCTTTTATAATTTTCTAAACTATGTCTGATTATTATAAAATGCCTTATTTATTATATAATATTAAATCATTAATATTTTATTATTAGTTTTGAGTTTTTGTGCTTGTTATTAATTAATATTGTCGATCTTAGGCATAGAGAAAATTGTAGTGTTTGGTGGTTGTACTGCTAACCAGATTTGTACAGATAGTTGTTATGTTTTAAACACTCACACTTGGAGTTGGACGCAAGTGAGTATTACATATTAAATTGCTATGAAATATTAAAATAGAAATGAATATTTTGTATTACAAATGCTTATTTTTTAATATACCGTAAGTGTTCACTTTCTTTAAAGTAGTTTTATTTGTGGTAAGCCAAACATCATTCTCCCTTGATGTGCAGAATGAATAAAAGTATGCCACTCGCATCAAGTAATCTAATCAGTCATCTGAACTGATGCATTTTTATTATATATTATTTATTTAATCCTCATAATAAAAGCAATTACAGAGATCATACACGACATCGTTATTTTACCAGGCAAAAACTTTCACTATACGAAGTTCCTCATCAATGTACAATGGTCCATTAAGTGTTAGATTTCAATTAGAAAAATGTTTTATCACAGCCTCCAGACCATTCCTGAATGTTTCAAATCATAGTTACTGTAAAAAGAATCATACTAATCATGTTTTAATTTTTGAAGAAGTTTTATGGAACCAAGTCTGGTGAATTCAATAGATAGAGTAGAAGCTGTAATGTTTTTGTTTTCATGGCTTATCAGAGTTAAGATGGTAGATTAATATAATAAATATTTGTTATCAGCTTTTATGTGTCATAAATTATAATCACAAAATATAATCAACATGTACTGGCTCATCTTCATCCACCCCAAAAAATACTTATCTTTGTATTTTACTGTTCTATTCAGCACTGTAGCAATGGAAGGGGGAAAGAAGAAACGAACAGTAGTATGGAATATTTAATCAATATTGGGGGGCTTTTATGCTGGGAATTTATATTTTATATACTCTAGTAACTGAATATACTTTAAATGATTTTTCACTCTTAATTTTTTATTAACAGCGCCACAAATATCCTAATTTTTAATATATTAACTTTTTTATTTACTTAAAATTTATTATATTTAGTTATTTTAAATATAGACACACACATGCAAGTACAGAGAGAAATCTGTGTAAATGTTTTGTTTCATGTTTTTTCAGTATTATAGTATCTTTTGTTTTAGATATGTTCTCAAGAGCATTCTCCATCTTCAAGGCATTCTCACAGTTCTGTGGCATATGAAAAGAAAACAGTAATTATTACTGGTGGTCTGTCTGGAGATGAAACTATCTTAAATTCTGTGCATGCTTTTGATGCTGAAAAGTGTCAATGGTCTACTTTACAAATTTCGGGGCTTCTTCCAAGGTACATTAAATCCATAATGGTTTATTTTCACAAGGGTTACTTGTAATTTAATAACATTATATAAAGAATATATTAATTTTAAAGTATGTATTTTATTAAGAAATCATCAAGATATATGTATCAAATAATAATATGAATTATTGTAAGTGAATAAATTCTGCTTGAAAGTTTTAAAATGGTATTGTTAAATGAATAGAATTTTTTTAGCTGTATGAAAACAAACTGAGTGTTTCATAGAAACAAGATGGGGCATTTAAACTTTATTTCTTATTTATATTGCTGATAAGCTAAATGCAAAATTTTCATATTTCTCTTGTGTGAAATATCAGTTTGCATGTGACATCATTGATATTTATTGCCTTCTGAAGTACTCTTTATTATTTCCACTGTAAATGTAAATGGATTTAATTGATTTACCATCTAATTTTAGAAGGTTAAAACTTCTGTGTATTACTTTTGTATTCATTACATGTGCCATTTTCATTACATTTCCAGCCAGCATATTCTGAATTTGATTTCAGTATCAAAGATGTTAATTTACTTTCAATAATTGCCACTTGTATGTATGAATCATAATAGTGTTAGCATAATATATCTTAGATCTAGTTTTGATCTCTTGATTTAATGTGCTTGTATCCATTTAGATTTTTTTAGGGTCCAGCATAATCAGTTCTCTAAGATTTATTCTTATAAAAGTTTCTATAGAAAGACTGGATTTATATACATAAAGGGGGAAAAAATCAGGCTCTGTCCCTTAATTTTCTGTATGACCAGTAGCTGGCACTTTCTATGTAGTTATTTTACCTCATGTGTTGGAGATAATATCATATCATAGTAGGCTGATAGAACGAATATCATACTAACTTGAAATATGTAAAAGCAACAAAAAATATTGAATAAACCACTTATGGTATTAGTTAATGAGTGTACAAAAGTTGATTGCATCAGTTTGGCTTCTCACCTCCCCAAAAATTCTTATAAATATTTTCATAGATTCTAATTCTAGCCATTCACTTTATACCAGGTAAAATAGCATTCCTTATAATGAATGATTTTTGCTATAATACATTCTTGTATCTACAGTGTCCGGTAGAAATAACTCCCTAATATAAAATATGAATAATAAATCAATGATTGGAGATATCAAAAACTTTATTTTACAGTTTGATATAATAATCGTTACCATTGTTATATTATGTGGTGTTTAAATTAGGTTTTGGAAATTATATTGTCCAAATGACGACCATCATGCTGTATGCACTTTGAAGCCTCTGTCTGAAGTTCTGCATTACCTTTCTTGTCAGGTCTTGTGGTATTGCTGCGATTTCATCACAGATAGAAGCTTTCAGTTCTTCAATTCGTGGTTTATGTTTATAGATGTGAGCCTTCAAGTACCCCCAAAGAAAGAAATCACAAAGTACAAGATCAGGATGACGTGCTGGCCATGGAATGTCACCTCGTACGGAGATCAAGCACCCAGGAAACATTTTGCATAGTAGATTTATCGACGCCCTTGCTATGTGTGCAGTAGCATCATCTTGCTGGAACCAGAAACCAGGCCCCCACGAGTTTGTAGGAAGTTTTGCAACATCTCTGTAATGTGCGGATGTGACTGTTCCTGTTCTCTTCTCTTCTTCAAAAACATATAGGCCTGTTATTCCAAAATCAGCAACAGCGCATCAGATAGTTACATGTTGGCTATGGAGAGATCGCTCATGATCCTGTCGGGGATTGTTTTTGGCCCAGTAACGAAAATTTTGTTTGTTTACACAACCCGACAAATGAAAGTGAGCTTTATCACTTTATAGTATACTGGCATTAGGAGGCTCTACCTTGCAGCATAGCCTCACACAATACAAAAATGGTTAAATATTGTTAATTATTATTTTTTCTTATTATTCGGTTTGTTCAGATGTAAAGGCGATGACAGGACCAAAAATTTTCCTCCTTGAGTATAGGTAATAACGATTTGTTTTTTTAATGTAGCCTTATTCTTGCTACATGTTACAGAGAGATTCTGTATGTTGTGAGGAATGACCATAGGCAGTAGTAAAGTGTGCAGCATTGATTCATCTTTAGTCATATGATAGGTTTGCTTGATGAACGTGCTACATATAAATGGTGTTCCAAATGTGAATTATATGCCTTTGTGTATTTATCCATTTGTTCCATGAGTTCAAGTACAAAGATTTTATTTAATTGGTTGTGTCTTGCATCATTCAACAGGCTTTTGTAACATTGAAAGAAATGATATGTAAGGGGCAATATTTTACGCACTACATTTTTGGGGCAGTTTTTTGAGAAAAAAGAGATTTCTGCATCCATGGTGATTATCTTTTATGACTGCTGATCAACTTCTTGCCTTCAGTGATAAAAAGGATTATGATTACATGTTATTCACTTAATGGCATTTGCAGGCAAAACACTAATCAAACATTATATTTCATCTGACTGGAAAGCAAACAAGTGCTACAAGCTGTTTCTTCCATAACACCTGTATGCTCAGAGCTACATTTAAAAATGATTGCCTATTCCATATCTTTATAATAGAAATTTTTAGCATATACGTATTTTTTCATTTGAGCAAACCATATATTTTTACTTCTTTTCTGAGAAAGGAATATGATTAGAATCTTGTTTTAATAACTTTTGCATAGCATTCAAAGAAACAATGGTTGATAAATAAGCTAAATAATTTTTTTCTAAATTCTAAAATTGAATAGCTATAACTACACATAAACTACAAATCTACATTGCATTTATTTATTTATTTATCTGTGCATCTTTAAATGGCCTAGTAGTTTTAACTATTTAATTTTTTTTAAAAATATGAATTTATACTGTTTTTTTGTGCTGCTCTTGTTATAAAAGAATATAAATGCTTAGCATAAAAATATAAAACAATGTAGAATAAGACAGACATTTATATTTAAATGAGAATTAATTATTGCTTAATTATGAAAATGTATGTATGTTAAGTTTTGCAATTAGTTAATTAAAAATTGTTAATTAGCTAAATACAAAGAGTGTTTACTCATTTTTAGAACAATTTCAATAAAGAATTAAAAAAAAAAAGCAACTATTTTGAAATAAAAATTTCTAACAAAGTTTATTATTTAAAATGAGAAACATCATCTTTATTCTTCTTTCAGAAAGTTGCATGTAAAAAAGCTGTAGATTGAAGCATATGTTTTGTGCTTTCCAAAGAGAAATATTGCTATTCCATAAATCAGTAACATGAAATGCATGGTATTAAAATTTCTAAGTGAAAAATAAGCCATATTATTAATCAGAAAGAGAAAATCTGTCAAATCGTTCTTCTCATGTCATTCTACATGGAAAGAAGACTAAGCAAATGCCTGAAAAGCTGCATACTGTTTCTAATATTTCTAAAGTTAAATCATTGATAACAATAGAAAATCTGCCAACTCAGAAATCAATTGCAAAATCTTTAAATTCATCTGTAGCAATAATAAATTAAATAATAAATCAAGAGTTAAAACTTAAAAGTGCTAAAAAACATAATGTGCACCATAATGTTAATTCATAAAAAGTCCGATATTGTGTCAAAATACCTATGTTAGAATAATGCTATATATAAATCTAATACATGTCCTAAGTTGCGCTTTCGAGACTTGGAAAACACAAGTTAAAGCTTGACAATTGCTCCAGTAGAACGGGAAATATAGAACTGCCCCACCTTTCTTGTGTGTTAGGTGTACATATCTTTACTACATAAAAATATATTCATTTAGAAATACAACGATGATAAATACTGGTGGCTGGTGATGAATTTTGACATAGAATTTGAATAAAATTTTATCACTTTCATGAGTGATCAGACACAGATGCCTCTTCTTCAGGAGCAAAAGAGTTTTTTTTCAGCAATTCTATTCTCTCCTTTCCTAAAGAAGAGGGATCTGTGTCTGATTGCTCTCGAAATCAGGAGTTTTGTGTAAAATCTATGCCAAAATGAGGTTGCCTTATTTTAAACAAAATCATTATTTTATTTTCAAGCTAAATATGTATCCTGAATAAATTTTTTTGCAATTTTCTAATTTATATTATTAAAATAATTGGAAATTCTTGTATTGTTTATTGTATAAAAAGTCTGAATATGCAATTTTTTTTCAGGTATTCTCATACTTCACATGTATGGGAAAATTATATTATATTAGTGGGAGGAGTAACATCTTTGAACGGATTTACACTTGGTATTGGAATTATAAATTTAATAACCTTAATGGCCATTGAAATTTCATCTCCAGTAAGATATATTTTTACTTATAATTACTTACAGTTATTATGAAAGTTATCTATTTAATGATTTAAACATCACCCTAACATATTCCACACACCTTTTTTAAAATTAACTTATACCTCCTATATACAAAATAAAGACTGTTATTCTAGTAAAGTTAGACTATAATTATTTCTTTGTGTCTTAAAGCTTCCTTATTTTTTAAAATTTTTACTTTTCATGCTGTTTTGTTGTCAGCTTCAGTGCTGTTAAGTTCCTGAATGCTTCACAAAAAATTTCCATTTTAAGATATTAAATATTTTGCTCCAAATTGTTTCAAAACCACATAAAATATGGTAATAAAATGTTAAAATTATTTTTTTAAATCAAATGAAAAATTACTTTACATTTTAAGTATTATTATTTAATAAAAAATATTCAGAAATATTTTTTTTAAGAATGAACTTAACTGTTTCTTAGATACATGAAATTCTTTAAAATTACTTCACTGCTTAAATAAGTTGTTGAATTTTATTTAATTATGTTGATTCCCGAAGTAGCCATTCTGATTATAACATATCGTACTTTTTTCTACAGAATTTAAAGAAAAAAATATAATTTGCATTGTCAGAAAATGGTAGCATGCAATGTGATATTGTATAACGAACTGATACTGTGGCATTTATTCATAAATTTACATATTTGAAAAGGTATGAGAAGAGGAAGTAAAAATTTTATTTATTCACGTTGTTGCATGTTGATTGTTCATAAAGATTTCCTGAATAAACAGGTCAGACGAAAAGAAGATTCTAACTCTTCTGAATCATAACAACTTTTACAGATAACTATAAACAAAGTCTTTAAGTGCTTAACAACATTTCAGTCTATAAACTGTACTAGCTATGTGTGTTTTGTTTTCATCTTAATATTTATTCTCTTGCCTTTAAAAAGGAAGGAAGGCAAATGACATTATTAAGATTCGAGAAAACTGGGTAGTAGAATCTTGAAAATATGATTTTCTAGAAACTCCTAACTCGTTAAGCTCTTAAGAAATAATAAATGATAGTAGTAAAAGCAAAGCTATAATAATACAAATTAGAACAAATGTATATACAGAAATACCAACAAATATATATACATATATGCCCTGAACAAATTCCGTGTATATATATATATATTGGACACATTATATGGCCAGGATATAATGATTGAGGAATACAAGGTTGTATACTCCTCAGTCACTGTATATCCTGGGCAGTACAATCCAAAATTGACTAAATTTAGAGCTGGCCCTTCATGTAAAAATTTCAACAAAGCAACTCTGAAATTAGCATTTCTTATTAAAAACTTTGATTTTATAGCCTTTAATGTTTATCTGTGCTATTCCACACATGCACATACTGAAACATACATGCAAACAGTGGTGAGTTATAGGGCTCACATAAGTCATTTTAAAATTTGTCAGGAATTTTTCAAGCTACATTTTTGTTTCCTCGTTTGTTTATTCTAAGAAGAGCATGTCTTGTATGTCGTAATTATACTTACCTTAATCTTTTTTTTTGGGGGGGAAGGATTTTAGGTCTTTGTTTTTATTAAAGTTCAATCAAATGTCTTGTGACCTAAAATTTAAATAAGCACTGAAAATACCATCTATTTTTAATAGATTTATTCTTGGATATCAAACTGTTAACATTAAGACAATGAGATGAAGTTTTGTTGGCATTAACATTTAGTTTTCTTTAAATGAGAGATATTTAAAAGAATTTAATCCTCTGTAAAATCTTTTTGAAAAATCATCACTTAGCCTTAGAACTTCCTAAAATATCAACTGACATGAAAGAAAATAATTTGTGTTGTCGTCTGCCATAAACTGTTCCACATAATTAAATTTACTCATTATTTTATGCAATTGCTTTGATATTTTGTGATTTTTTCAAATGTTTTTAGATTCTAAGGATTTTTTTATTTAAAAAGATTTTGCCTCATGCACAGTCATCTGTATTTCTTTTTGTAAAAAGTAACACATTTAATTAGAATCTGATATTGTGTTTTCATAAGATTAAGTGCAAGCCTTTTAAAAATTTCTGTAGCTCAACACTGCATGCAAATAAAAATAAATATACATTGATATTTACATAAATTATGACAATATGTAATTTAATAAAATTTTTATATAAGAGCATTATAATAATATCTCTTTTTATGAATTTATGCCTCACCACCGGTTGAGTGGTTAAGATTGCTAAATGCTGGTATTTCTTTTTAAATTCAAACCCAGGTGAATGTGCTGGCTGTATGACTCTAGTTTTTGTGATTTTCTGTATGTATAACATGAATACGAAGCAGTTTCCTATACAGAGTCCTGCACAAAGTTCTGCCTTTCCATAGGCAGATAACCCTCACGTACTATGCCATATTTGAATAGCCTAAACTAACCTTTCATAAATGTATTTCTAAAATTTGTATATTTTTGCTCATGTTTAAATAATATTAGTATAAAATATGTTATACTGAAAAGTGTTAAGCAATTTTAACTAGTTAAATAAACAAGCTTATTTTTTAAGTATCGTTTTACTGCTAGTTTCTTTTCTTTTCTTTTTTTTTTTAATCTGTATTTTCACCAGCAGTGCTAAAATTTGTTTTTAGAAACTCAATATTTTGAAAAATGCTATTTAAAGTTAACTTCAATAAATTAAAACTTTTGGAGTTAACTATATGGTTGTTAATAAATCAAGCTGAACCTTGAAGCTAACTAACTAAAAGCTTCAATTTCTGATTTGGACTTTGTTTCTTTCAGCAAATTCAACAGATTTTTTTCTTTTTCCAGATTCAGGATCCAGAATATCCGATTCTACTTTGTAATCACTGCAGCTGCATATATGAAGATCACATTTTAATTATAGGAGGAGGAGGAAATTGTTTCTCATTTGGTACACATATTAATAGACAAATTACTCTTATTGATATTAAACATGAGTTGAGTAATTTTTAATACATCATTGTGCAGATATTTTATTTCAAAGACACCTTTGAACAAGAGGGGAATGATAGACATGAAACTACATTTTTAGATAGCTGTAAGAACTTATTGATTAGAAGAATAGTAATCATGTATTTTATTGATTTAAGTACATTTTCACTGAAAAAATATCAAACCTGTCCCTATTTATAGCATAGCTTAAAAAGATATATTATTTAGGGTTTATCAACTGTAAGTAATCAAAAGTTAAAAGAAATTGAGAAAAATCAAATTTTCAGTTGTATTCAATAAGCAGCTGACACAAAAGACTGCAAAACTCAATGCATACTATGAAAGAGAAAATAATGGAAATAACGTGCAGATTACTTTTGCTTTCTTTTGATAGAAGTAATCTATTTACATTTTTTTAATATATATTGCTACTGAAAACAATTATACTAGTAAACAAGATTGTGGTAGCTAGTGATTGTTTGTTTATAAAGTTATTTTAAATGTTTTTACTTTTTTATACTATTTATGTACTTTTTAAATATAAAAAAGATAGCTAACAATAAAAAAATAAAAACCTTATAATTCACAATATGGGAGAAGTACCTTTTTCTACAAAATTTAAAAGGGAAATTGTTTGTTTATAGTGTGTATGAAGGAGTAATTGTAGGAGAATAAAGCTGTTATTTAATGATATCTAAAGTTATTCGCTTGGCAATAACTGATAAAAATTGCTTTTTAAATAAGTTCACAAAGGAAGGCAAGATAAGTGAAAGCTCTGATAAAATGTTCAAAATAATTACTATTAAAAATTAAAATTGCTAAAAAAATCTATCATTCATATGCCACAGACTGCAGCTAAAATGGGAAAGCTATATTAAGAAAGTAAAATGATTAAATACATTTTACAAAGGATGTATGACTGGATAGTTCTGAAATCAAATCTGATATAATACATGCAAATACCCCTTTTTTTCCATTTATGAGATAAGTTGCATTTACTTCCATACGCACACACACACAAACAAACAAAAATTTGCAAATACAGTGAACACTTTCTAAGATGGTTCTGTGTGATTTGATCTTCTGTGGAGGTGACCATCTTAGAGAAGATGACTCATTGTAAAATAATTATCAAATTGCAAATGGATTTACCTTATTCAAGGTTTAGCTGAAACTACGTTATCATTTTTTAAAAAACATATAGCATGAGAGAGAGAGAGAGGTTTACTTTTCTAGTGAACTAACCACTTTTATGATAATGAATTTAAAGATTTTGCACATTGTTGATTCACAGTACTTGTTCGTAATGTAAAGGGTTTTATCTCAAACTGAAAATAATAATTCCTTTTAAAAATCAAATAGCAAAATATGATCTTGTGCTCTTAATAAATGCTAGCTAAATGTGATGCTAAATGAAACAAGTTGTCAGTATGAATTTCTACTACACAAATGCATTGGTTGAATAAGGGGTGTTTTCTTCATTATTCAATGATTTAATCTGTCATAGTCACTTTTCAAAGAAAACACTGAAAAATTTTAAATGGCTGTGGAATTTTGTTTTTGTTATGGATGTTACAGAAAAATTCAGTTTCACTGAATATTTTAATTTTTTATTTAATACAATACAAATTTGATATTCAGATTCAGGAAGAGATAAGAAGTTAGAGAATATTATTTCAAAATCAATATGCACATCTATTACTGAGAAAACATTAAGCCTTTCTGATATGATAGGAAAGAAATTATGATGTATACAAATATAAGAATTATACTCACATACATACTTTCAAGTTTGTGAAAATAGTTTGAGTTTCAGTGTAATGATTATATATATATATA
>KK112331.1:261852-312456 GCA_000611955.2 Stegodyphus mimosarum
AGGAATTTGAGTGATTTATAGAAGATGTAGTTGTATCATTTGTATCAGCTTCTTTAAATGAATTTTGATATTGAAAAACTATTTATCTTTTCTTACCGAAAAATATTCCACTCCTTTATCAAAATAGAAATAACATAATTTCAGTATGATTTCTTACTGAAAAGTGCTGGCTCAAGTATGGCCTTTCGCCTCTAGAAAAATTACCAAATTTGTCTAAGTACTTCTACTAAAGACATTGTTTTACTCTACTCATTTATGCAAATGTTCATTATCATTTACAAAATTGATAAAAAACATAAGCAGAATGTCAGTGATAAAATATTTAAGTTGCAAAATCATAAAGAAAAATTAATGCTTTTCCTTCCATTTCTTAATAAATAATTATTGATAATAAGATATAATATCAGTGGAGATGTCAAATTCCACTACAAAGAGTGTGATGCTAGAGGAATATATGTTTTATCTAAACATACAAAGGTACTAGTGGTTTGAACAATGTCTTGAACATTTCTAACAAATTCTTCTTTGTTGTGTTTATAATTGTTCTCCCACATTAAAGTACTTTGATTCTTTTGTATACTGCTCTCACTTTCGATTATAAATAAATTAGCCCCCCCCAAAAAAAAAACTGCAAGTTACCATTACTGTCATTATCTGGTGAATTCAGTTTCTGGGTGATGACTACTCATTATACATGTTTTTTTCTTCAAATCATACATCAGTTTTTCAATGTTGATTTCTTTTATTCAGCATTGAATCAACCCTGTCAGTGCAGTTTCTAAGACTAGCTGTCTCCTATATATGAAATTTTGTGCCACTTACACTGAAGTGTAATCAATGATATTTTGAAAGTGATACAAATTGAACTACGTAGGTGACAAAAACTAATCGTTGCAGATATTAGTATTTTTCGTCCCAGGAAGATAATGAAGGAGACAGTATTTGGAAACAAATTTAGTACAAGTGATAATAGACGGATGATACACAGTCTGGCAGATTTTATGAGTAGATGATGCTTAATATTTTTACTTAATGAATTAATCTGTGAATAATAAATTAGGAATGACAAGAAAATCTGAATACTAGCTATAATTAACAGCTAAAAAACAATTCTTGGCAAATAATGCTTTCAAATAATAAAACCTTCTACTGATCATTTGAATTTGAAACACTGCTTTATTTCTGTAGTTAACATATAATCAGTTTTAGCCATCTGGTTTCAACATAGTTATGCATTTTTCATATACAGGTAATGTTTGGATGAAATGTCGGTGTATAGATTCTTATCATACACATTCTCAAGAAGTAAATTAAACTTCGCACTCTGATAAGGTGAAATTATATTATATCTGTATGAGTCAATCATATGGGTATCCAGATGTCATAAATTTTATCAGCACTCAAAGGTTAAGTTGGGCTGGTCACCTAATCAGAATGCCCAGAAATAGAACTACACAGAAAAATATTTAGGTACAAGCTAATGCGCAGCTGAAATAAAGGGAGACCGAAACTGAGATGGCTAGACTATCTGGTGAAAGACTTCTTTAATTTAAAGGTTAAAAGGCTAAGTTCAAGAACAGAACACCCTGGAATGAAACTTAACAAGGCCCATCATGGGCTGTAAAGTCAATGAGGTAGGTCAATCAATCTAGCTCTGTTTCTAAGCATTTTTGATACCCAAAATTATTTAAAATAAATTTTATATAATTGTAGTACAGATTATATACATTACATATTTTATAAACTCTATCTCTTCACATTCTTTTGCAGTTTTAGAGGTACTTGCTTATTGATCCAAGATTAAATTGCCATATATTTAAAAGGCAGAGAAAGGAATAAGAAATTATTTTCTTTAAAAACATTTGATTATAATGGAATTTATGCATTTCTCTTATTTTAAGCAAGTTCTTATAATGTGTATTAATGTTTCCTGGCACAGGAATACAAGACATGATGTAGTACATTTTATATTTGAGTTTTTGTGATGACTTCTTGGACCCACATTTCGTTATACTGATATTTACAAAGTTTCACCTTTCTGAGTGTATATTTTTTCTTTAGCTATATTAGTAGACATTTTTCTTTTACTGTATATTTTGTTTTAAAAGTTCCTTAAGAGAAAGAAATTTGAATATGTTCTCACTGAAAGAATTATATGTATACAAACTTTAAAAAAAAAAAAAAAAAAAAGAGAGAGAGAGAGAATAACGATCAGGGGTGACTGTGGTCTAAATATAGCCAGAATTCACGATTTTCAATTTTCTTAACTGGAATTTCTCGATTTGTAAAATGTTCGCTCATTAGCTCTCTCAAATTTTATTTTAGATAAAATATATCAATAAATGATTCCATAAATTGAAAACTCTCTTAGATTATGGAAGACTAACTCAGCACTAGATATGTGTAGACAGTTGTATTTTACAGAAACGGGAACCTGAAACTGTAAACTTTTGGTTGAATGGCAGATAGGAACATCCATTATTTATAAAACTAATTAAAACTGTTTTGACTTGCTTCAGTGGACCCATTGTTGCAATTCATTTAATTATAGGGCTGCTATTTTTATAGAATGTAAAACATCCATTAATAATAATGGCCTAGCTGCAGCGATTATAAAATGTTATTTATTCTCATTAATAAAAATATATATGAATCTTCTAAGGCATAAGACTTCTAAAGACCCTACTGATAAAAATTCTGGAATCATCAGCAACACCTTCTCATATGTATACTTCAAGTTCTAACCTAATATCTAAAATGTTAAGCCACTATCTACATCGAAATGGCTTGCTGATTATACTGAACTTTAAATTGTTAGCAAAGAAAAAATAACTGCAGGTGTCCGCTCCCCCCCCCCAAAAAAAAGAAGCTAAACTTCACAATTGTTTGCAAAAACGTTGAAAACCAAAAATGTAGATTACTGTAGAAAATGTAATAAAACAAATTAATTTTTAATAAATTAAATATATATACATAATTTTTTGCTTCATTAATGAAATCGCTTAAAAATATGTGTATAAATTGTATACATGTATATCACATTAATATTCTGAATTTGCAAAGCAGAAAGCATGAAAAATTAGCAACGTGCTTGCCGACACTTGAACTGGACCTCTTGAATATGTGCCGAATGTGCTACTGTTACACCATGAAAGCATGCTGGAAGGAGGGAGAAAATATCTTATATACTCCCCCCTTTAAAGGGTGACTAAGGATTGTCAAATCCTAGTGGCGACGAATTATCGCACACCACCTTTTAGTCCGGGTGCCATTGTAGAGTCATTAGGATTTTTGAAGCAGGAGGCATGAAAAATGAGCAATGCCCTTGCCGGGACTTAAACCTGGATCTCTCGAATATGTGCCAAATGTGCTACCGCTACACCACAAAGGCATGCTGGAATGAGACAGAAAATGTCACATAGATTATTTGAAATCATGGAATTTTATTCCATGGTAATTTTCAGGATTAGTAATATGGTTGCAGTCATCCCAGAAGGATACAGAGAGGCATGCTATTATTCCTGCTAGATGATTTATACCATAGAATACATCATATTCTTTCTTTATTTCACCATGTATGCGAAAACTAGTTTATAATTAATTTTTACTCCGTATTTTTTTCATTTGAGTCTACAACTATTTCCAATTATCTGCTTCCAAAATTATAACTTTATAGTGAAAGAGATTATTAAAGTATTTTATACACAATTAATATTACATTGCTTTGTAACCTGAATAATCACAGTGACATACTCCTGCATCACAAATGAAATTCAAAATGTATAAATTATTTGATTTCATTACAGCTCCAACAAGTTAAGTTTTATTTAAAAAAATTATAAATGAGTATAATTTCACCCTTGCATTTCCTTAATAAAAGTTATATATGTGTACTAAAAAGTTTACATTAAATTCCAAGTAAGATATCATGCAATGAATTCTCTAAATGGTTAGAAATGGATCAAATGAATTCATGCAGAATAAGAAAGTTAATGTTTCAGTTTTTATCAGCTCATAATTACAAGATGTTACAAATAACGAGATTATTTTTGGTGTATTTGAATAAACTAAAATTTTCTATCTGAACTGATGTACCAAATATAATCGAAATTGCAACGTCAAGAGTAGGGTACTAGGATTTTCATGAAATCTGCAAGTACTTATATAATAAATAAAACATGACGAAATTTCCAAATTTAAAGAAAAAAATTTACCTGAAAATGGGATATATGATTATACTAACGTGAAGTTGCTCTATCCTTTTTTAATGTATTTCACGACTCATCATGACATTAAATCACAGAAATATCGTACAATGCTGTTTGGTATTGTTCAACAAGTTCAAAGAGATCTATCTACTTTGAGATTATGACTTCCTGTAATTCATAGCTAATGAAATCTGATATTTTCTACTGATAAAAATGGGAATTTAGAAGGACATGGGAGTATCTCATAGGCACTCTTGTGAGATATCTGCTAAATCTAGACATGTGTTGTCCTTCTAAAACATGGTATTGTTTATATGGCTATGAAAGGTGGTGCTAAAATTCCAGTATGACATAAATAATTAAGCAGCCATCAGTACATATCAAAGGAGATCCGCTAGCAAAGATACTGGCTATCACACCATCGTACCTCATATTCAAAATGAATGGCATTTGACACATTTAACTGGCTTTGTTCACCCCACTATATCTATATCACATATGTGTGCTTCATTATTAGAGGTGAAGCAAAATCAGGATTCAAAGATTATGCAACATTATTGTTTTTAAAGCTATTTTGCCCTTGTTCCCACATTAAGAGCCACTGCACAAACAGGTGATGATGCATATTCAACCACAATTCTTCAGGCGAATGCAAATCATTTGTTGGGCAATGGATTGAGTGATAGCAGATGTTAGGGCACACTTACCAGTTGGCAGAGTGGCTGTATGAAAAGCTTAGGTCTACCATCAAATAAAATTTTCATCATAACTCAATAATTCCGTCCAATCTGATGGTTATGAATACTTTTTCTTAATCACCTCTGAACACATTATTGGACTTTAGTTCTTCATCCGAATGTGTCCCTTTAGCTAGCCTTTCTTGTACAGGTCAATTATTCATTTTTTCTAGAAATTTGTTAAATGCATATACTGCTTGTGAAGACTGATTCTGGCCTTTTACATAATAGCAGCTGATTTTAACAACCAAGTTTAACTAAAATTTTATTTGTAAAAAATATCTTAAATGCTCCGGGGTCAAATAGACACGTAGACTTCTAACAATACATTCAACAGATTCACATCAGGTACAGTAAAAATGGAGTTGTTACATAGCTTTAATCATTTGCCTAATTTACTGTTATCTTTGCTTATACAAATTTTATATTGTATCTTGCAAGTGATCTATGTGCTTCAGTTCCAATTTTCAACTCAAATGTAGTATATTACTACATATTAAAAAATTCCAATTATAATCGGTTATTAAATTATATATTCACTTTCTGGAATATTAAAAATTCTTAAGTAAATGTTAAAAATAATTACAAATGATGAATAATAGATCTTTCAAAATCATCAGAAATTCTATTTACTTTCACAAAGTTTAAACATAATTTTAGTTTAAGAATCATTGGGGGGGGGGAGGAACGATTATGCAGATACTATTTTTAGAAACACTAAAATGTAACAACTTAAACAAAATTATCGATTTTACACTGAAGTGGAATATAAAGTTTAAAATTATACATGCTAAAACCTTTTATGAAATATACCTAAAAATATTATTGCACGGCCTATTCATACATGAATGGTTATTGGTTAATTAATGACTTTATTTGTATAACTTTAACATAAGTTATTTTAATTGACTGATTGAATTATTACCACTGAATTGTTTTGAGGAAAACATATCTATGTGCATCTCATTCTAATAAACATTTAGGATCGAATAGTTATATTTGATGAAAATACCTACACATGAACTTTTAGCATAAAATTTCTGTATTTTTCTTTCACGTCCAGAATTTTAAAAAATTACATTTTAATTAAGCAGTTTAAATACATTATAAAGTTTATATTTGCTGATAATAATTAAGAATGATAAAATTTTTATTTAGCATTTTCAATAACTGAAACAAATTAAGGTTTTCTTATTATGTTTTATTCTGACATTAAAATTTTCTCACAAAATATATATAATGCTATTAAATAAATTCAGTTCACTATTCAAGATTAATATGTACATATATAAATCAAACCATCAAATACACAGACTATAAGAACAGAAAACATAAATTGCTTTACAGCAAAAAATATATAATTATTTTTCTGCCTTTAAGATCAGAACATGTAAAATTAGAAAGTGAATGATATATTGCATTAAGATATGACAATAAAAATAACGAGCAAAACATTGGGGGGGGTCTAAAATGAGAAGTAAAAAAATATATATTCAAAGTTAAATCCATACAAAATTTGGATATTTCAAACCTAAAATAAATAGAATTTGGTACTCTTCAGTTATCAGGACTTGATTAAAAAATGTATGTATGCCCAATAACAGAAGAATAACTAGAATTTTACTAAAAGAATGTTTTAAAAACTGAATAAAATTTCTTTTACTTTGAGAAAATTACATTAGAAGCTTGCATATATACATAGAAAAGTATATACCTAATTTGAAATTTAGAAATATTCAAATTTAAATGGCAAAAGTGTTTCTGTATTTGTTAATATACCCCCCCCCTTTGGCAACCAAAGTGAAATTGATGTTGCTATACAAAATTGAACTTCCTAGTTAAAAATGCTTGAAATCTTGGTTTAATAATAGTAATAATGATAATAATAATAAAGGATTTTACATGAAACTATTAAGAGAAATCTAATCCAATATGCTAAGATTATTTTCAGAATTAGGAATCATATGAAAATTATACCAATTATACTCACTTTTAATTCAATTGCACCCTGTTGCAAAATACATAAATGAAATTTAAAAGCCAGTGTTTATGAATGTATACTCTCTCAAAACAGGATTCAGCTAACCGTACTTTAGTTGAGTTTGGCAAACATTTCAGTTAATGTATAAATTTTAATTCAAAATAATAAATAGAAAAAAAAAAAAAACTTTTAACATGGATATAATTTTCTAAAGAATAAACAGAATACTGGTAGAACAATAAATACAATGGGATATCATAGGATATAAATACAGAAGATTCTTGATATAAAAGAAACACCACAGAATGATAAATACAGCTCTTAAAATATCATAAAACAATAAGTACAGTAGACTGTTTACAAAAGAAAGTTGAAAGGGGATTGAAATTTCTTAACTAATCTTATCAGAGATTCAGCTTTGAGTTTTATGCTTTATGTCCATTTTATTAATAGTATAAAGGAAGCATTAATAATTAATATTAATAGCACATATAAACTTGTATGCTAAAAAATTTCTGACATGAGAAAACATAATGTATTAAATACACAATCATTGATAGAAATCTAATGACTATTTTTTATGGATCAATCAAAGAATTGTATGTTTGCTTTATTCAGTAAGGGACTGGTTTGAGAAGGATTAGAAATAATGTATATGCTATTATAAATAAGTTTTCTTGCAGTCTTCTTATCTGATTACCTGGAACTGATATCAGATATTAGATATCTATCTTTTATATTGGGAAAACAGGACAGTGTGAAACATTCCTCCATATTCCCCCCATAAGTTTTGCACATTTAATAAAATAAAAAAAAAAAAAAAACTAACTTTAAAACAGGTACACATAAGAATGTAAAATAAGAGCTACAGAATGCATTTACATATGGTTCTGCAAACTTATTCAGACTTATCAAAATTTATTTTCCTTACCTTCTTATATATACAGTTACTTTGTATTTTAATACTCCTTCAAATAAAATCAAAATAGTTTCCATTCTTAGAACTGCAAATTTCTTACGACAAGAATTGACTTTAAATTCACATACACATAAAATGGAATTATCATATTTAAATACATATCAAACATAATAAAAAACTTTAATTTTCAAATAAGATAACTTTATAACATATAAGATTCTTGACTAATATATTTTAAATACAGTTTTTAAAATGAGCCATATGTAACAACAACAACGTTTTTTAAAAATTTAATCTTGTATAATATCAATTCTTCTTAACTTTCGTGTTATGAAAATACCTCATATATAGAGAAAGTTACAGAGCACTGTTGGATGCAGACTCCTTCATTTCACATCTAATTTGTCTGCTTTCTTCAAGTAATTTATATATTTCTTTATGAAGATTATCATTCTTTTGTTCTAGAGCATCCAAGCAGTTGCTAATTTCATCAAGATCATGGCTGAGTTGATTGTAAGCTAAGAAAAAAAAGTTGTAAGAAATATGATTTCATCAAAAATAACTACAAAGATTTTACAAAACAATTTCAATTTAAAAAACATTTATTGGAAATGAAATAAGAAGTTTGAAATGCTAAAATTTGCAACAAATAAGAAATTTTGGTACTTTCTGGTTATCTGCAAAAATTATAATTGTATTACCTCTTGTATGTACAACACTCAACCCATGCATGAGCATCTAATACATGCAGCTCAAAACACATGGATTTATGTGCTTTATATTTAACTATTATTTTGCTGATCAGTGTGTCCCTCAACTATATTTTTCTCAGTCATGCTGAGTCCTAATGAGACTGTGTAGTTTGCTAGGTGATAAAAAAAAATAAAACAGCAAATGATAAAGTCAGAACTGTTGGATGACACTAGTTCTGTTACAGATGTAAATATACAGGTCATTGAAGAAGTAATTCGATGCTCTCCTAGAAAATCAGTCTGAAAAATGGCAGCTGCATGTCAACCAAGTAAAACGGCAATGCCCAAAATAATGCACAAGTGCCTAGCTTTGTTCCCATACAAAACAGCAATTGCTTCAGACAGCATCCACATAGAAAAGGAACATATTTGAAAATAAAATACTGGAAATGATTGATGATGTCACTCTATACGGTTTTCAAATGAATCACACATTTCTATCTCGATGGCTTCGTCAATAAGCAAAACCGGCGAATTGAGAACCCTTATGTGTGTTACACAATTATTTTATCTTCAAAAAGTGACTGTATAAACAGCTGCTTCCAGAAGATTTATAATCGTACCTTTTTTTCCATATAAAACAGTGACTTCAGAACGATATGTTTAATTTTTGCACTATTTTGTGGGCGCTGAAAATGCTTTGGTTGAATCATTCGTGACATCCAGGTTCCCACAAGATAGTGCAAGGCCTCACCGGACTGCTGCAGAAAATTTTTTAACTAAAACCAAGAGCTCTGGAAAGAAAAACTTATGCCCTCTCACATGAATTTGCTGCAAGAATTGTTTTTTTTTTTAACCTTAACCGTTTTCCTATTATAAATTTTTGAAAACTGTCAGACTATTTTTTGACACCTGGTATTACTTAAATATTATTATATTATTAAGCATAACTTCCTTTCAGTTTTATTACTGATATAATTAATACATAAAAAATTATACTTATTAAAAATGCACTTGTCTTCTTTTAAAACAAAAGAAATTTAAAATTAAACACTAAAAAAACACTAATTACAATCATTTTTATTATCTAACATTTTTAGCTTAACAGTTTAATTGTATTATAATTGCTGAAATATATCAGCTTTTATATGATTAGTTAAAAAAGAAGCAGCTTACCATATAGCCCAAGGTTAGTATTTCTGGGCAGTCAACACAGTTGATACGTTGTATTTAAAAAAATCTTAATGATTTAATCTTTAAAGCTACATTTACTGCCTGAAAGTACTCGTTAACTAGCACCCTAGGCAACTGCCTTGTTTGGAGCTGGACCCATTCATTATTTAATTATTATACAGCGGAGCTACTATAGTATACTGAGATTGTAACACACAGTGATAAAAAGATTATTGAAGAACATAAACCTTTAACTATGAAAGCATTTCATGAATGCACCAAAAAAACAAAAAATGAAATTATATGAAATAGAAAAATTTTGCGATGCCTTTTCTGATACTTCTGTGTTCACTTTTTTAACAAGAATTAAAATTACAACAAAAAGAAAAGGAAAAAAAATCATGTAAAAAAAAGTCTGCATAATTTTAATGAAGTTATTTTAATTACAGTGGCTCACATCTGTTTCTGGACACTTGTATTTTTTTAATTTATTTGCATAGATCTAATATATTAAAGATTGAGGCTCTAGTGTAAAATTGGGTGCCCTTTCGATTGGCGAAAAATTTTGTTCAGTTTTAGCGATGAAACCCCATTTCTGGTTACCATAAGAGTTCTAACTTGATTTTAGCTTCTTGATTTTTTTAAGTGAAAATAAATCGATGTGCACAGGGACAAAGTCAAGGCAATGTGCAATGACTAGTTTGTGCAATTCTCTGATGTTTTTTTAAGTGTAAATAGGTTGATGTGTATATGGACACGGAGTTTGTGAAATTCTTTCACTTCTTATTTTGTTTTTGTGTAGCAGCCATCTTGAAACTGTATCTTCCTGGCGTCAATCTTGGCCTCAAAAAAGAATCACCAAAAAACAAAGGGCACCCAATTGTAAACTTTTACCAAAATTGAATACTGAAGCATAGATTTTGAATTTTTTTTTCTGATGTATTACTTTTTTTCTATTTTAAGCATTGTTTGTTGTGAAATAAACATCACCAAAATATTTCATGTAATAAAATAATTTATTCAAAATGATTTGCTGAGATGTTTTGGAAGACAGTGTTTTTTATCATAATTTTTTGCTTCAAAAATATATCACAAATATTATCATTTGTGTTTAGAAATTTTTATTTTTTAACAAAATATAGTAGCAGTTCCATATCTGAAGTGAACTTGGCAAAGACGATACAAATTAAACACCAATTCTGTTAGAAATTTAATTATTCACCTTTTTAAAGATTTATTCAAAGTACCCAAACAATTCTTGATTAAAGCATTTAACTGTCTTTGATGTGATAAAAAGATGGAATTTACATGGAAATGTTGAAAATGCAGTGAAGTGTGGACCAAATTCCAAGCTAACACCAAAGACGCAGACTGATTCCATAAAAATTCGGCGAAGACCCCATAATTAGTACTGCAAAACATTTTGCTCATTTAGAAGGATTTGCAATAAAAGTTAATCTTGAAGCTTTTAGGAGAGTCATTTAGGACATACAGATATAATGGGCAATCAATAAGAAGAAAATTCTTTGTATTAAATATTGAATTTGAAAAATTTGTTGCCTAATGTTACATATGAGGTAGAGGCATAATGGTTTGAGAATGTTCAGCTAACTTTAGAATGAGAAATTTAGTGTTTATTTAAAATAATATATATTAATATAATTATATAAATTTTCTTAATGAAAACTTTGAATGCAAAATAATTCAAGTTTTATCAGGATAACGACACTAGCCATAAATATTTGCTTGCGGTTTTCTCTATATCCTTCGGACTTAAATCCTATGCATGGAGTGTGTTGGAGAAAAGACTAAGAAAACATGAATGCTTCTTCAAAAGCTCTATTAAAAGGAATTCTTACATAGGAATGGTACATTCTTAAATGAATTTAGTTGAATCGATGTCAAAGTGCATAAAAAATGTAATTTTAGCTAAAAGATATCCAATGAAATATTGAATGCCTCGTAATTTTCACTTTTTTTTTTATAAAATATAATCTGTTTAATCAAAGCATCACAAAACTTACGTCACCTCATTTTCAGAACTTTTTGGAAAATTTCTTTTAGTAAAAATGTTTACAATAACTTTTTTAAAACAAGCCGGTTTTAAAATGCATGATCAATAGTATGTGTGAAAGAAAAATAGTCATTTTGTTAATATTTAGTAACTGATCATTGCAAATAAAACTGAAAAACACAGGTGTCCGAAAACAAATGTGAGCCATTGTAATTATTTTACTGATAATTTGCCCTCTCTCCGATACTTCCTATGACTCTGGGAATCATTTCATATGATTTATGAATACTAGTATAATAGGTTATTGCTGATCTACTGAACGTAGCGCAATTTTCCAAGCTCTGTTAATCGTGCCTTTCGGTGCATGATATGACAAAAATTCCTACCTTCTATATCAATATCTTGTAATTCATCATCACTACCTTGATGAATTTCTTCGCTACTTTCTTCTGGTGGTTCACCAACTTTGTTTTTAGCTGTCATCTTTTGTTTTCCCGTGTTAATATATTAATTTTCGATACAGAAAGTACAGATTACAATTCTTTAGCTGAAATCTTTCCTCCACTCAGCTTGAAAATGACAAGAAAATTAACTTTTTTCCTTTTTAATTATGTTGTATACAGCTCCCACTGTAAAAACTTATATTTATATTATTTATTTCAATTATAAAAATAATTTTAAAGAAGAGTTTAACCTCAAAATTACCATTTTAATAAAATTGTTAATTGAAACTTTAGATCCATGTTTAGATAAACTGATAAATGAAACTGGCATCAAAGTTGTAAACACATTTTCTGACTATTTTTCTTTCGAAGAATGTACGAAGTGCGCCTTATTATTAGGTTATTTACATTATGAACTTTTCTTCTTAATTATTTATAGTTACAATGGACAATATATCGGCTCAAAGTGAGGAATTATTCGCTCTGCAGAGTATATATGAAGAAAGAGATTTTATAGTGGAAGGAACAGATCCTCCATGTGGCCGATTCAGAGCTAATGTGCAATTAAATCATCCATTTTATATTTCTCCGAATAATGAAGATGTACGGTTTTACACTTCGGATGAAAATGAAAGTGAATTATCTCGAACCGAAGTCTTCCAAGTAGAATATCTACCTCCAATAAATTTATTTTTTGAATTTCCTGATACTTATCCATCTGATACTTGTCCAGCGTTTTTACTTTCTTGTAATTGGCTAACCTATGACCAACTATCTGAATTATGCGAGCACCTTGAATCACTATGGGTTGAAAGCAGCGGCCAAGTTATATTATTCAGGTGGATTCAGTTTCTGCAAGAAGAGACTTTAGAATTTCTTCACATAAATAACTGTCTTGATATCACAAAATTGTTGAAGTACAAATTAAAAAATAGGAAACATGAAAACGAAGGATCAACAAGGGAAAGGGATATTGACGCTTATTCAAAAGAGGAGGATAATCATACAGAGCAATTAAATGCAAATTTTGAATCGTTTACAGGTAGAGTTGTTAATCACTCCTTGCCAAATATCCAGCCATCTGTAACCCGTGGTCAGGGATCTAGAGATTGCCGTGCATTCTTAGATTTGCCTGATGGCAGGATTTTAAGAAATTTGTTGAAGGACTTCAATGAATATAAAAAATTAGAAATGTTTGAAAATTCTTGGCACCAGTGTAATATTTGTTTTCTTAATAAGAAAGGAATTGATTTTATTGTGTTTAGATCATGTCAACATTATTTTTGCCAAGATTGTTTGAAGTCTTATTTTGAAGTCCAGATCAGAGAAGGAAATGTAAATTCATTAAATTGTCCAGAAGAAAAGTGTTCTTCTCAAGCTGATGGATCTTTAGTTAAGCAAATTGTTAACAAAGATCTCTTCGAGAAATATGATACCTTACTTTTATCACGGACTCTGGAAAGTATGTCAGATATTGCATATTGCCCAAGAAAAGCATGCCAGTGTCCTTTGGTTATTGATTCATGCGGAAGGATGGGGATGTGTCCTGCTTGTAAATTTGTGTTTTGTCCATTTTGCAAAATGGCTTATCATGGTGTTGCCCCGTGTAATTTAAAACCTGAAGAAAAACAAAGGATTTGTGATGAATATCTTACTGGAGATAATGCACGCCGTGAAGAACTAGAAAAGCGCCATGGAAAACGTGTCGTAAGGTCTCTGGTTGAAGATACACTGTCTGCTAAATGGATTCATTCTTATAGTAAAAAATGCCCTCATTGTGGTGCTTCGATAGAAAAAACTGAAGGATGTAATAAAATGACTTGTTTTAGATGTGGTACATTTTTTTGTTGGCTGTGTATGAAGTGTTTAAAAGCCTCAAATCCATATTCTCATTTTAGTGAACGTAGTTCAGAATGTTATCAGCAGTTATTTCCTCCTGATTATCTGGAAGATGGTTTTGATTTTGTGCCTGGAGAATTTTTGAATTTTTTTTAAAAACTTTTTAATAAAGTGCCATAACTTTTGCAGTTTCTTTCTGGAAAGTTAGAAAAATTTGCATAGTAATCAATTGTTTACAGCTGAATGTGAAAGAATTGCTGTGTGATGAATAAATAATTTGGAAACTGTGATTTATATTTAAACAGATACGTGCTAAGAAACAGTTTTGACGTATGATTGAATGAAATTGGGAAAGAAATGTGCCAATGTAAAATTTAAAAGTAGGCAAAACAGCAATCTTAGTTTGGCATAGATTTTAAGTAAAACTATCGATTTTGGGAGTGGCCAGTCAAATGTCACTCTTCTTTAGCAGCAAAGCAATTTATATGTATTTTTGTCCTAGTGTCTGATTACTTTCAAAACTGACAGAATTTTATTTAGAATTTGTGCCAAACTCTTAAATTCCTGTTTTACATAACTTTAAATATGACTGAATGTATGTTAATTGTACATTAATTTATAGTGAATTTTATTGTGGTAAATTCACTATAAATGAAATGGTCAAGTCTTGTTAATATGAAGTAGTCTTCTGTTTTTCTTTATATATATTATCAGGAGTGCACTAGATATTTTTTATTATAAATATATTAAATAATAGCTTTGTAAGTATTAATAAAAAGCATGTGTTATCGATAAATAAAAATTCGTGTATTATAAATTAAGTAATTCCACTGCTATGCTCGGTACTGAAATTAATTACTTTCTTACTTTACATGAAAAAATAAGTTTTCTGGGGAATCTAATCCTCTGTTTGACTGGTGAGTGGTACAACAGTATAAGAAATTTTAAATGCTATCAAATAAGAAACTCTTATGAAAGAACAGCAGCTTATTATGCATCAGGTGTGGTGTATTTTTTAGCGTGGTAAGTTTGTAATTTAAATTGAGTATATGTTACATGTTACAGAATAGTAACATATTCCTTATATTCAAAATTTGGAATGATAAATTGAAATTCTATCTTTGGAAAATTAGTAGAATGATTAGCAAAGAAGAAATTTTCTACTCTGATTCATAATAATGTATGTCTGAAATAAAAGTTAATGCAAATGGTTTCTTGAAAGCAAAGCAAAAATAGAAGAAATGTAAGCATTTGAAAATTCGTTTGCTTTGTTTAAAATGCACATTTTTGAAAGTAGATAAAATGTGTTACGATTGTAAATGTCTTAATTTTTTATTATTTTTCATTTCTTATGTTTTTAAAATATAAATGTATGTTAATTGTTAAAAGGCTTGGAGAGGTAGCTCTTGTGTGCTTTGGCATAACCTAATAATGCTATTTAATCCAGTCTTAAACTTTCTGAATCTACATATTATATCTTGAAATAATTAATTAAGCTCTATAAAAGAATGTTATCTTCTTAAGTAATTTTAAGATTCCCTAATTAGTTTTCCAGTTAATTAGCTTCAAAATTTTCTCGAACTTGTCTGTTAACCCTTTGACGGTTATGGAAATGAGCAGTTTCCGTTTACTTAATTCGCGCAGCATTAGGAATAAACAGTAGTCGAAAGTGGCAGCTGTTTCCCCCCGCCGTTCTTCCGAAAATGTCACCTTTCTCTGGCGATGCCGTAGATAGCTCGCCTCGCGCGTTTTAAAAATTTCTTAAAGTATTTGTAGTACATAAATAACAGTTTTTACGTACTTTAAAATAATTATTAAACAGTAAATTATAAATGATTATAACCAATTATATAAATAATAATAGTTAATTATAAATATAAGGCAAATATTAAATTGAAAGGACTAAATAAATACAACTAATGTAAAACTTTATGAAGCACAGTATAAATACAGTAATTACCTAAAAATCTTTTTGTGTGTGATATACTTTAAAACATGGAATTGCACATAATGGTGCATTGCAGTCTTTGCAATACGTACGTGTTTCACGGCGAATTCGTTTTCCATTAGCATCATTTTTGCTGCAACATACCACACATCGTCTAGTAGGTTCTTTCTTTTTTTCTGTAGGTGGAATATAATCAGGAAAGTGGCGTGCTGACAATCTTAAAGTATTCGAAACTGTTTCAGCAGGTTTTGATTTCAAATGTCTATGAGTGTGATATTTCTCAACAATTCTTTCAGCTAGTTCAATTCTGAATTCCAAACTTGATTTTTTATTCCCCTTTTTTTTCCACAGCTGAAAAGCATTAAAAATTGTTATGTCCAATAAATAACAAAATATTTTCTTGTAATATTTCCTTTGTCGAGATCGGGTTACATCATAGTATCCAATTTGTTGATCCATGCGATCTACGCCGCCCATCGTATTATTATAATCTAAAGCAATCTTAGGCTTCTCTATTTCCACATTTTTCAATTTATTTGGGACTTTTACGATTTCAGGATTATGAATTGAGCTTATAAAATGAACATATTTTTTATCTCTCCCATCGCATGATCATCATCTTACCTCTTTGATAGGCAAGTAAGTTTCCCTTTTTAAGCTTTTTTGTTTTCAGTTCCTTTGGTAGATCTTTTCTGTTAGGTCTTAATGCTCCAAAAAATCAGTTTTAGATTTCAATAACATTTCCCCTAACTCGGGAGAGTTGTAGTAATTATCCATAGTAAGGCAGTATCCTTTTTTTAATAGCGGCTTAGACAATGTCAAAACTACCTGAGTAGAAAACGAACATTCTTTATTTTCTTCAGATATATCTGTGCCTTTACCGACATAAATTATAATAGACCTCACATATCCACTATGAGATTCACATAACATAAACATCTTGATACCAAATCTGGCCCTTTTAAGAGGTAAGTATTGGGTCCAAGAAAGTCTCCCTTTATACAGCAATAGACGTTCATCAATACATATGTCTTGTTCGGGTGTATAAACTTCCAAAATTTTTTTCTGTAAGTATTTTAAAACGGTCCGTATTTTTTATTAGCTGAGGATGAAAAGAATCAGTGCTTTCATTCCTATCAAAATGAATAAATTGCATAATAAGGTCAAACCTTCTCGAACTCATGATGTTAGAAAAACTAGGAGTTTCAATTAACTTTCTTTTTGACCAATACATTCTTACAGTTGGTTTCGTAATTATTCCTTGCAAAATTAATATTGCAAAAAATACTCTCAATTCATTTGAATTAGTTTCACTCCAATGATGAGTTCTGGAATGTTCTTTGCTCTTAAATTTATTTAAATTTTCAGCAGCAAAAATGTTGGTTTCCGTAACAATATGATTTATAATCTCATCAGTAAAAAACAGCTCAAAATACTCTAGTAGATCAGAAATATTTGTCACGCAAGCTTTCATGCCTACATCACCAGTAAAACTAAATTGGCTAGGAGCGTGAGAACTTGAATCAATTATACACCACTGTCGAACACTCGAAAAATCTTCCTCATCGCTTGAATCGTCTTCTGAGCTTGAAATACTGTGAACAAAGTCTTCATCAGATTCAAAACTTGATAAGCTTTCTGTATCACAATCATAATCATCATCATAACTATCTAACTTTCGCTTTTGAGCCATTTTACTGTACAAACACCCTAAAAACCGCACCAAAATACGTATAAAATGAACAAGGTCAAAAAAAAATCCACCTTCATTATGCAAAGAAATTCATGGAACTCTTACTGCCATCTGTAGACAGTAAAACTAACTACATTTCACGAGTAGCATTTATTTGAAACACAATCAGTGTAGAATAATAATGGCAAACGAAGTCAGCTCGTCAGCGCGCATTGGGGAAAAATTTCACTACGCGAGTAGTGCTCGTTACTAACCATTTCGGTCAAAATCTTGCTCCCGAGCGGAACTCGTTTGCGCGCATTATGAAGCACGATTCGATTGCAAGCTGAACTCGTTCATAACCATCAAAGGGTTAATTAAGAAAAAGAGAAAAGAGTTACCAATTTTATCACCATAACACAAATTGCTTTTGTAACCACATGCTGTCGTTATGTTTTAAAAGTGAAAGTTTTTCTCAGAATTTGTAGTTTGATCATTGGTTTATGGGATCTACAAAACAATGAAGATGATCCTCTTAGTTTCTTTCAAGAATATAAAATATTGCTGAGCAACTACCAATGTTCCATTTTATGTGAAATGAAATTTTATTCAAGTCTATCAAAGTGCTCATGGCAGTGTTTGAAAGGTATGGAATTGGTGGGAATGCAAGTTCGTAACTGGTTTGCAGCAAGTAGATTGCCATTTGTTACTGCTGGTGTAAGGAAATGACATTGGTGAAATTTTTCATGCAAAAAACTGAACATGGCTGATACTACTGTTGTCAATTGGAACATTTATATGAGAAATACACTCATGTCCATAAATTAAGGATAATTTGGAGTCGCGAAGAAATCGAACTCTAAAATAAATATATCACCTGTAAAATCAGTACACGCATCTTCAAGAATCATATGCAAATTTCAGGAAGTAACCAGATGACACCGATGGTACGTCACAATGACGAGAGTGATATATAAGGAATACAGGCAAAGAAGTAAAATTGTTTGCAGGCGCTTTATAAGCATTTCAGTGCAATAACCGAATAGTTATGACACAAAGGACGCATTTGGATGATTTTGTACGTAGTAGAATTATCGGCCGTCTGGAATGTGGGCTTACCCAACTGGAGGTATCAGGCGAACTTGGAATTGCCCAGAGTGTCATCTCCAGGCTTTGGCAACGATTCCAAGATGATCGTAATGTGAGTAGACGTTACAGCGCAGGTCGCCCCAGAATTACAATGCCGAATGACGACCGGTATTTGGCAGTTACTGCCAAAAGAAACAGGCGGAGCACAGCCTCAGACCTGTCTCGTCAGCTCTCTTCAGCCACTGGTACGACAATTTCAAGGCAGACCGTGTACAGACGCTTAGGGCAGATTGGTCTATATGCTCGTAGACCTGTCAGATGCGTTCCACTTACTGCAACTCGCTGTCGCCTGCGGTTAGCCTGGAGTAGAGAACATGCATTGTGGACACCGCAACAGTGGGCTTGTGTGATGTTTTTGGACGAGTCCTATGCTATCAGGTTATCCAGGTTCTGTTTTCCAGCAGGACTTTGCCAACAATATCTTCAATGTCTTAATGGCCTGTCAGGTCTCCAGACCTGTTGCCTATCGAATATGTTGGGCAATATCATTACATACATGTTCAATTATCTTATTCCGTCAAGCACTAAACGGACTGCACCCAAATGAGAAGCTTCCATATTAGGCAAGAGGTGGATTGCCTGGTCAAAGGTCCCTGAGAAGTAAAAAGTATGCTAATCACGCTACTCCCCCAGCTTGCTCAAACCCAAGGCCACAGTGGTGGGAGCATTGTAAAGTTTGACTGGTTATCAAGATGGTCTTATCAGTATTACATGGTCTAGAATCCATTCCCTGTGGGCCAATCACATCAGATAGAGTACCAAGTTATTACCTCTCTCACACCAGAGTTCTGTAACTGCTCACAAATATGTAGACAAAGTACTGAAACTTAAAGTTAGACAGTATAGGAGTGCTGCTAGCTCAGAGTTTTTGCTAATGGATGACAGTGCTCGGCCTCATCAAGCACATGGGGGCGGGTGTCTGAATATTTGCAAACACTCAGATATCACTCGAATGAGCATGTGTGGGATCACCATATTCCTGCCTGGATCCTACAAGGCCTGAAAAGTACCCTTTTCAGCTCCTGTAGTGTTATAGAGTGGTGACTTTCACCTTTTGTAGAGTTATGTGCAATTTTACAAGACTTGATCAACATGTGAGATATGCATATCTGTTCGAGGTGATTATACCCCATATTAAAGGGAAAATTTTTCCAGAAGAGGTGACTTAATTTTTCCATTTCCATAAATTTGGTTTTAATTTCAGTATTTTGCGAATAATCAACTGCCAAACATTGTAATTAATGTTAACTAATACTTTAGTACAAATTTCTATTAATAATTTTTCATTGTCATTCAACATTTTATTTCTATCAATATCCTTTAATTTTGGTGACCAGTGATACTATATATACAGGGTCCCGGACCCATTTGGATGTTTAATAACTCATAAAATAATGAAGATATAAACAAACTTATGACATTTATTGATGGAATAAATTATATATTTTCCTTTGGAGATTTGAATCTCTTTACTTTTGTAAATATCATCTGCACATGTGGTTAATTTCAGATAATTTCATTTTCAAGTCTAAATATTTGTACTTTTCTAAATATTGTCTGCTTATTAATTGCATTTTTCTCTCCTTTGTTTTTGGCAACTATTGCAATGTTGTGTTTGTTCTAGTACTTTTGTATGTGATGTAAAGGACAACGTTTACAGGAGGAGAGTGTCGAATATTGATGACCTAAAAGCCAGAATTACAACCGCAATAGCCTCTGTGGATGCCGACATGCTTGCCAGTACCTGACGTGAAATTGAATATTGACTTGATATTCTCCATGTGACAAAGGGGGCACACGTGGAAGTTCATTGACAAGGGTCATGAAACTTTTTAAGTCTATCTAACCATTTATGTTATTTATTTTAATCTATCTTTATTATTTTATGAGTTATTAAACATCAAAATGGGTCCGGGACTTTATAAACACCCTGTATTACTTATCTAAGTTTCAGAATTTGAAACATCCGTAGTATTTATGCATTTCCCAACATATGAGAAATTCTGTTTCTGAAATAATATTTTGTATCATTAGTACTCTTTTAAAACTTTTTTAATGTTTGACATTTCGTTGTTATAGAAATGTAATCAGAATTTAAGATATTTAACTCTCCCCTCGTTTTTTTAAGATCTTAGTTTCTTACCTCTAGCAAATTTTAACTCTTTGCTTTTGTATTCAATGCTCAATTTCTGTAATGCAATTTTTTATTTCTGCAATAATGCCTGACTAGCTTAATCATATGTATTACTTATATTTCTGTAATAGAAATTATAAAACATCATGGAAATTTTACTGGAAGCTTGGCCCTCTGACTGCTTATCCTGTGATTTAAACATAAATATAGCAAAAATTTGCTCATGTTGTGATATCTATGCGCATTTGTTTGTTCGCTCTGTTAAAAGCGTATCATTCTGTTTCAATGTTTAACCATCAGGTAATGCATTTTTTATGGTATTTAGTCTTTGAATTATGTTTTGTTTAACAGATGTGATAGCTTGTTTAGTAAATTTCATATATTTGCTTCAGGCTTTCATATATATTTCAGGATTCGGCATGGAGATTTTGAATATGAAAAATTGAAGAGATTTTGTTAAAAAAAATTAATAAGCAGAGGTTTTACCAAGTTTGAAGATCATCAAGATTGTTTTTCTGCACTGTTATTCATCAGTGGCTACTAATACTATTGATAAGTGTTTTAGTTATCAGAGGAGCGTTACTAAAAGGGGGCTAAAAGGATTGCATCAGTTTTGTTTCAAAAGCCTTGATTGTAAACTTGCCGTAAAATAGTCTCATCCATCTGAAAATTGTTAAGAACAGACAAAATGGACACCATAATAACAAATTTATTAGGTTTGTATTCTATTCTGATCTACAATTAAGATGCACTTTGAGGAACTCAATATATTGGTTTGATATCTAGAAAATTAGTGAGAAATTCCAAACATAAAAGTTAACTGCAATTGCAAACTCATTGTTAACCAGTGCATCAGTGTAAATAATGCATTTTTTGTTAAATAGCTCCCTGGCACATTCAGATTTAGTAATTGAATGGGACAAAATCAAAATCATCATCAGCAAACCCCGGCATAAAAGCAGCTTGAATTCAATGTTAGACCGGGTTGCAACGCAGCTGTTACGTTCAGCCTTTCATGCATCTTGATGTTGATTCTCAGAAATATGGTAGCCTTACAGAAAATAATAAAAAAGGGAAGAAGCTTGAACTAAAGCAGATGGGTTATCTGCTAAAGCTCTTGCTTTATTAATGTTTAAACGTGATTTTAGCATGTCAACCTAAAACATTTTATTTCATTTTTAACTTCAGTCTAACTGTCTGGGCTTTTTAATTCTTCAGTCTTTGACAAATAAATTAAAACTTGTGCCAGTTATACTGGTGGTGAAAAATTCCTTATTTAGTTCTCCTAATAGATTTTATTAACAAAATTTATTCATAATTTCTTTACATGTGCTGTCCTTTTTTTTTTTTTTTTTTTTTTTTTTTTTTTTTGAGCTCTTCTGCAAGCAGTAGAAATTTTAAAAACCATATGTGTGTATATATATATATAAGGTTTAGTTCGGAAGAATATTGTCTTGTTTTTACGTAGTGAATTCAAAGTATATAATCAAAATGCATATTGAAGATGGTTGAGCAGTTGACTTATATCCTTTACAAAAACTAACTTGGCTTATCAAGGATTGATTTGGATTACAGAATCCCTTTTAACCAGCAGCAGTGGGAATGTATCAGTTCCAGATAAATTAATATATATTTCTAGAACTTATTTGCTCATATTTTGTAGTCCATCTGTAGAAACTACCACATGTGAAGTTCGGCAATATTGTTTTTAATCTTTTGCCCACAGTTAAATAAATAATATTGAAAATTTTACATATTATCTAAGATTAGAATGCATAATATGGTTTCTATATTTCAGAAAAACAAAATTAAACAAGTTTTTTGAATTACCATATTTATTATCACATCATTATTGCCGTATTTATGATCACATATCATATGAGTTTCTTAGTATGATAGCATATAACTTTGAATGACTACCTGCTTATGAGATTAATGCCGTAGTTTTAAAAACTTGCAGTGTGTACAATTAAGCTTCATAATATCATAGATGAACACTTCTCAGAAAATCTGCAGTTTTTAGTCTCTTTCTTCCACGTAACTTTCTTGCTCTAAGTATCATTTTCATCTTCTCTTTCCTCCTCATCATGTTTCTTCTTTCCCAGTACCTGTCCAATTATTTCGTCATCGTCTTCGTAGAGTGTGATGGGAACAGAATTTTTAACATCCATCCAAGTCTGTAACTCCTCTTCACTAACACTAATCTTCTCCAAACATGTAACTAAATCCAAGATGTCTGCCATGGACAGTGGACTTGTTGAAAAGCAAGAGAATCTATCACACAAACGTGATCACAAGCCACAGTTTAAAATAATGATCTTCATATCTTTTCAGGAAAGAGACAAAGTAAATTTGACACCATTCAGTGTGAATTGTGGACACTGCTTTCTAAGCTCACACATATATGCATATAAAGGAATCTGTAGTTCATCTTACTACATTCTGAATAATTCCTGGATTCACTAGTCGGATAAGGCTTCTTTATATTGGGTGTCAAAGACATAACACAAAATGTCTTCAGTATTTAAATCTTTAGATTAATTAACCTATTATGTACTTTGTTATCTCATGGGTTTAAATCTAGACAGTCAAAAGGACCGTTATTTTGACGTTGCCAGTTATGAGAGATTTTTGCTATATATTAAATCAAGACAAATGTCTTTCCGTGGTATTATGATGTCATATTAATCCATTATTGAGCCTGAATTATAATGTTTTTTGATTTTGTAATTTTTTTCCAGATTTTGTAATGGACAAAGGTAAACTACATAAGCACCAATATATATAATGTAGAATGATTAATGTTGATTAATCATAGCAAATTTATTGAAGATGGGTAACTTTTTTTTTCTTTTCCAATAATGACTGCTGTTTTGTTTATATCTGAAATGTACTCTCTGATTCTCTCAATGCTGGCCATGTTTATGGCATATTTGCAAGTATAAATATGATTACAGCCAAGCTATACATGTGTGTACTATATATGTGTTCGATACACATTTTGTATTAAGCCATGACTTCATTGATCAGTGGTTCCTCTTCAGCCCAAAGGGCTTTTCTTTGGTCATAACAAATCATAATGAAATTGTGAAGTTTACTGGTCGCTAAGAAGGACAGTGTTGGATTTCTTTAGAAGTACGATGTTTTACTCAACAATAGATTTGATTTGGTTTGGTTTATTTGATTATTCTAAAGCATTCAAGGACTATCTGCCTAAGGGGGAAAATGCTTTGATGGAGGACTTTCTAAGGGAAACTGGCTCATTACCATGTTATATATTGGAAAAACCAAAAAAATGCCCATTTAGCTAGCTCGTTTGCCAGGATTTTAACCACAGATCGAACTACTTGTGTTAAGTGACTGTACCACATGACTGCTGATGGGCTTTCCCGACAATAGAGAATAAGGAATAGTATATGAAGAAAAGGTTATTTTGAAGCAATTTTAAAAGCCATACCTAAATTATGTCCACTAGATGTAAAAATATAAATATCAGCAATATAGATTTTTGTGTTTCTCATAAAATTTCCTGTTTTTCATATAATGCTTTTTAGCATTATTTATGAATGGAGTTGTGCCTATGAGCCAGACAACCGATTCATAAAGTCAGCAATGTGTTGGTGATTTTCGATGGAGGTGCGGACATTCAAAAAATATGTACTGTAATTTTATTTTAAAAGCAGTTTGCACTTATTGTAGAATTAACCATTTGATTGGATTACTTAGATCTAATCAAATTTTCCAAACTCTTTGAACATAGATCTTTTAAAAGTTATTATTACTCATACATAGGCTTACAAACACACAAAAAGAAGATATTAAATAACAATGTATGTGCAAAAATAAATGCATTTTATAAATGAAATGTTTAAAACTTCAAAAGGATACAATATGAGGGCTATTGCCGAAGGGAAGGTATGCCTTCCTGGAGGATCTTTGTATGAGAAACTATCTCATATTCATTTTACACAGGAGGAAAACTGAAAACGCCCATGCTGTCAGCCCATGATGTATTTCATCATGTTAAAATGAATTGTCAAGTTGAAAAAGGAAGAACAAATATTTTTGTTACTCTGCATTTTGATACCTATCATCCAAACCATTATATTATATATATATGATGCAAGATGGAACTAATTCTCTTTTTAGTCAAGATTGAGAAAAACTGCTATACATAAGGCTGCAAGGAAAATCACAACTGGTTTGTTCTTCAGAAATACATTTTTGCTTAATGGTACCTCAATTTTTAGGATTGCGAAACGCGGCCCACAATTTCCATATATGCAGTTTACATTTCAGATAATAAAGAAAGAATGCAAAGCGAAATCTGTAGTTTATTCAAGCGGCAGCAGGTGAGGAAAAATGATGCCTACTCACTGTCGTCGTATAGGCCGAAAAGTTTTTGTGTTAATCCTTAGCAGCGACTGAGCTAAAGATTTCTTAGGTGCAGAGAAACCACACGAAAAGAGTGGTGTAACATGTTGCAAAGCGACGCAAAATGGTGCAAAGCATATCTTTGAAACTGCATTTGTTTCATTAAAATGTATGAATTAAAAGGTCTATTGCCAATTGATTCCAACTAAGTTTGTTAGAGAGAGAGAATGCATTCAGTAATATTTGCATCAGTATATTTATGCAAGTGCATAAAAGTGCTTTCTAATGTGTTCAGACCATTAACATAGCACATCAAAACGAGAATATCCCAGGTACAGGGTGCGGTAGTGAAACGGGCGATTTTGAAATCCTGGAAGTAGTAAGTTACGTCAAGAAACAGGAGTGTTGCTGTCTGGACTACAGACTTTTGCCATTGACCCTGATATCGGTGTTGAGCTTTTGCTGTGCAGGCGTTATGCAAAAGCGACAGCTGGGTGGCCGCGCAGCGTGTCTTACAATCTCTCATGTCAAGCTCCAGTCCCGTCAGCGCATGCTATCAAATAGTGGGTATAAAACTTTGAGGAAACGGGTGATATGGTGAAAAAGAGGAATGGTAGTGCAAAACGCGTGTAAACACTAGAGAATGTTGCAAGAGTGGAAGAAACGTTCTGCACGCAAACATGCCCTGCAACTTGGCATATCGGATCGCAGTGTACGGGGACTATTGCACAAGGAACTGGAATACCACCCATACAAAATGCAGATAATGCAAAAACTGAATGCGGACGGCCTTCCAAAGAGACTACGCTTTTGCCGGGAATTGTTGGAACTCATAAAGGACAACCTAGACTTGTGCGACAATATGATCATAAGTGATGAGGCCAATGTTTATCTGTCAGGCTTTGTTAACAAGCAAAACTTTGCATACTGGTCACTTGAAAATCCTGAATTGCTTCATGAAAAGTCACTTCACAGTCAGAAATTGATAGTATGGTGCGGCGTATCACCATTTGGAATCATTGGGCCTTATTTTTTAAGGCGATCGCTGCAAGACTATTACTGTGAATGAATACAGAACGTTATACTGACAAGTTGAACCATTCCCTAGCGCCATAGCTTGCTGGTCTTTCTGTGACTGCAAACACATTCTTCCAACAAGACGGACTAGCGCCATAGCTTGCTGATCTTTCTGTGACTGCAAACACATTCTTCCAACAAGACGGAATCGCAGGCCATACCTCGTGGATTCCCATTAACGCGCTGTAGAACATCTTTCCTGGTCTTCTCAACTCCAAGAACGGGGACATTTCCTGGCCTCCAAGATCCCCTGATCTTTCAGTGTATGATTTCTTCCTTTGGGTTCATTTGAAATCTGAGATCTTCCGGTGTGACCCACCACACACCATCCAGGAACTGAAAGATGTGATGTCTAATTTCCATACAATACGTAGAATATGTCGGAAGGAAAATGTGGGCAACGTACGTGATGTCATTTTCAAGTGAAGGATATTTTGTACTATGACATGCCTGTGTAATATGTGCAAGTTGTTCAGAAACATTCATCAAAAATTGCAAGCATTGTAAATTCATGTTGTATTTCTTTTATATCGCTATGAATAAATTTGTATTGCTGGTGGAGGTTTCAAAATCGTCCGTTTCACTGCCGCACCCTGTAGAAGGGATATTTGGCAGTTGTAAAAAATTAACTACAGGGGTGGGACAAAAGTATGGAAACAGCGAAGTAAAAATGTATAGCTGTGACTAACACGCTGTAGAAAAACCGTTGGTATTCAACACAGCTTCTCGGAATGGATAAACAGATGTATTGTATGCTCTGCAAGAGAATCTTGTACCATTTTCCCCGTAAAACAAGTTCATTAACAGATAGTGATGGATAGCGCTCACGTAAATTTCTCTCCGAAATAGCCAACCAAGGCTCAATAACTTTTCAGTGGTGACTGTGATCGCCATGATAGATGTGAAAGTTCACCCTCATGCTCAGAAAACCAATCCTGGACGATGTGAGCTGAGTGGACAGGAGCTCTATCGTCTTTGAATACTGCATCACCATTCATCTTCTTCTGAGGCACTACAGCCTACTGCTGGCCAAGGGCGTCTGAATCAGTCTACGCCATCTGGACCTATTCATGGCAATACTCCTTCAGTCTCCTCTATGTATGGTATTAATATCATCCTTAACAACATCAAGCCACCTAACTGGTGGCCTTCCTCGCCTTCTAGCTCCTATAGGTTTGGTAAACGTGAGTTGTTTTACTGGGTTTGTGTCTTCAGTTCTGTATAAATGGCCCAACCATCGTATCCTGTGGCTTTTTATGACCTTGACAATATCAGTCTGTCTAATTTTTGGTAGATTTCCTGATTATACATAGATCTCCAAATACCATTTTCACAAAGAGCGTCAAATATTTTTCTTAGTATTTTACGTTCAAAGATCAGTAGCAATGGTACTGCATCACCGCTGGGGGGAAAATTGTATCATGGGATGAATGTGAACAGTCAAAATGGTCACATAATCCTTGGTAGTGTGACCTCGCATAGTAATGTTGGGTTCCATGGAGCCATGAATCACTCTTGGCAGCAAACAGTCTCTGTCATACGCTTGGGACGGCGCGTTCGCCAGACCTAAACTCCCACATAAATCGGAAACAGTGGGAAGCAAGATTCATCCGACCAAATGAAAGTCTTTCATTGTTCTACAGTCCAGGTTTTATGACTTTGGCACCACTTTTTCCTCTTACAGCCATTTCGATTAATAACGAGTGGCGTTTGAATTAATATCTTGCTTGTGAAGCTCCTTTTCTTATTGTTCTGATGCTGACAGGGTTTACGAGTGCGACATTCAGTTTAGCAGTGACTTTTGCGACTCTAGTCTTCTTATTTTTCATCACTATCCTCTTTAATGTCATGATCACTGAACACACATTTTCGTCTGCGCTGTGATTTAGCGGATGCGGTTTTTCAGGTTTTCCTGTATGAGTTAAAAATCTCAGATACTTTACCTCTTGCAACACTTCAGATATCTTGGTTATGGAAGCACACACCATACGAGTTCCATCAATTTGCCCACGTTCAAATTTATTTAGCTCCGACATGATTTGGTTTATTTATTTAATCATGGTAAAGCACTCAAGAGTTATCTAAGGGGAGAGATGTCTTCGTGGAGGATTTTCTAAGGGAAACTGGCTCATATATATACAGTGGTGGCCAAAATTGTGGACACTTTTGGAAATTTTTATGTTTTTGATCTTTGTATGCTTATAGAAAACGTTACTTTTCACAAAATGAAAACTTATATATATCATTTTAAAGAGAATTTATTACTGAATTCAATACAAAACACAAAATTCAATTATTTGCAATACAAAAAAGTTGAACAACAATAGTTATCAATATACATTAGATAGTGATGATTGCAGTGAGTTATCAGTACTTAGTAGGATACCCTTTATTTTTGATTACAGCTTCACATCGACGTTTCATTGAGCTGAAAAGAGTTTTAAGCTCTTCTTTCGCTATTACATGGTGCCAGGAAACAATTATAGCCTCAATTAGTTTCCCTTTATTTGATGGGCACCTCATTCGGACAAGAGTTTTCAAACGGTGCCACAAATTTTCGATAGGATTGAGGTCAGAACTGATTCCTGGCCATGACAACAATTTAATACTCTTTGTACGAAACCACTCTTTCGATATTTTAGCCGTGTGGCAAGGGGCAGAATCCTGCTGTAAAATAAACGAAGCATTGTTGGGAAAGAGATCTCTGATGGAAGGTAGAAGTTTTGGTTCTAGAATAGTGTCAATGTATTTTCTGGCATTCAGTGTCCCGTCGATGACATGAAGGCGACCAATACCATCTGCTGACATGCATGACCAAATCGTAACACTAACTGGGTTCTTCACAGTGGCTTGAATGCAGTCAGGATGTAGCTCTTCTACGTCTTACATATTTTCGCCCATCGCTACCGAATAATGATATCTTAGTTTCATCACTCCATATAACTTGTGACCACTGATCATCTGTCCAATTAATTGTCAATTGCCCACTGTAGTCTTTTTTTTTTCGTTGCTGAAAATTAAGGCTTTTTTCGTGAAATTCTACCTCTCAGTCCAACATCTGTTAATCTTCTCCTGATTGTTCTTGAATTGACAGAAACACCAGCATCATTCAGATCACTTCTGATGGCCGTTGATGACATTTTTCTATCTTGGAGACATAGTCTTTTTATTCTTCTGTCATCAATAGATGTGGTGCACATTTTTCGGCCTTTTCCTTCTTTGTTTTTTATTGAATTTGTCTCCTGATATCGTAAACAAAACTTTCGGACTCCAGATGTAGTCACTGAACCACCCACCTGTCTTGCAATTTCAGCATAAGAAAGACGACTTTCTCGTAACACAATAATATTACATCTCTTTCTAGGTGTCCAATCTACACTTTTATTTGATGTCATTGCTTCTTGACTAAATATTAAAAATTTTTACAAAAATTTCTACTTGTAATTGCAGTGTATAAGAAACAGGTCCTCCTTCTACAGAACAGAGCAAAATAATGAATTGTTTCAAGTGTAAATATGATGTCAGTTTCTACTGGCAGTTAGTAACATTTGATTGGTTCTCAGAACAGGAACAGTGATTGGCCAGGAAAGCTAGGCATTACAAACCACTTCATAACTGTGTTTTTTATTTATATTAAAGTACATATAACTTTATTTGTGTTGCAAATAATTGAATTTTGTGTTTTGTATTGGATTCAGTAATAAATTCTCTTAAAAATGATATATACAAGTTTGCATTTTGCGAAACGTAACATTTTCTATAAGCATACAAAGTTCAAAAACATAAAAATTTCCAAAAGTGTCCACAATTTTGGCCACCACTGTATTACAGATGGGAAAGACGACGAAAGCGTCCATGCACCCGGCTATTTGGACGGAATTCGACTCCGGACCGAACTACCAATATTCAATGATTTTACCGCTGGTGAGCCAGCTTCGATATGATACACTCACAACTGCATAAAACATTGTCTCGGTAACGAATGACTTTTCCAACGTATTGAGGGTGTTCCACAGGTGGCTTTAGAGAACAAACACATCAGTCCCACCTTCAGGTTTTGGAAGAATAAACTTTTCAGTTCAAACATGCATTTTGCGAGGTGCTTCCATGCTTTTGTCCAAACCCTGTATGTCATATTGATAGAGATAAGGGATGATGTATCCTTAGATGATTAAAAGATTAAATATACACATAGCTGCGTACTGAAAAGCTGCTAAATTATTAATTCTAAACTATTATAAATCATTAGAGATAAATTTAGTATGTTTAGTGTACTCAAAAGCAATCTGAAAGTACAGGAAAATTTACATAATACATTCCATAAACAGAAAATATCACTAGAAATTATTTTAATACTAATTAGTAAATGAAAGCAAGGTGTAAATTTGTAATTCTATCAACTTTTTTTAATACAATTTCTTTATTAATTTGTATTTTAAAGCTGTTCGAATTCATCAATAAACTTATTTCGTTACATCTGGACCTTAATCCTTGTTATATGTTGCAAATAAATTGCACTATTAATAATCATCTAATTTTTTTTTTCTCATTCTTTAGATATTAAAGCAAAACGTAAAAATTAAAAATGTCACACATATATATGTTAATATTTTGGATATACTGCCTTTCAGTCGGATACACCTGGAAAAAAGAGGCATAATTTTATAATGGTAAAAAAAAGAAATGGATTAGAATTTTTATGCAGATATGGGGGGGGGAAGATATCCTGGTTTAGTGTGTCAGTGTTTGAGCATGAAGAGTTAAAAAAACATAAACTAGTCGCTGCAACTTTTATAGTGCCCCAGGTTAGCTTTGGCCTGACTGTACTTTGATACTAGTGAAATTATTAAATTTATTCTGAATGAATGCAATTATTAAAAATTTCCAATATAATTTGTCTCAGGATGAAAACATTGAAAATTACTTTTTTCTGTTTTTATAATGAAAAAGAAGAGAATGAGTTATTTGCTCTTGTTATTTTTGTAGAAATTATAAGGCTTTCAAAATGTATAGTTTTAATTCATGAAATACAATGGAGCACCGTTTATCCGTCTTTCAAGAGACCATAAATGGCGTATAAATGAGAAAGACATAAATGAAATTTTAATTTACGATGGGAAGCAAATATATAACAGTTGCACAATTTTGATCCTTCTAACTTACTACTGATATTACACGATTTTAGTTTCGTACTTTCAATTTGTTTAAAACCTTAACTATGTTCAAATAAATTTAAAATTAATGCTTTAAATAAATATTTAATAATTATAAATATTTAAACAATTAAAATAATTTTTACAATGAATATTTTATAAATGATATTAATAGAAATTTAATATTTTTAAAATCATAAGAATGCAAATTTGTGTAAGTAGTTACGTAAAATTGAAAAAAAAAAGTCGTACCTTGATTTGAATTACCATCTTGAACATTTTAAAATTTATGTAGCCATTCAATTGAAAAGCAAGCTTCCTTCTCATTCATTCGAACTGCTGTTTCTTTTGACTTCTCGATTAGCATGGCGGCATTCACTGGAATATTGGATGCAGGATGTTAAATGAAGACATGTAGCAAAATGGCTTCGATCTCAGGTAACGTGAACCCGCAAATTCTTTGAAGCTTACTGTCACAAATTTCTGCTCCTTCTTCAAAATTTATTCTATCATAAACAACCATTTTTAATGTTGTCAAAGGAATATTAAGTTTTTTTGCTAACTCAACTTTCATCAAACCAGTATTCTCATTAAATTCTTTTATGATTTGAATTGTATATTTTAAGGAGAGTGCCTTTCGCTTTCGTGACATTTTGTATCAGTTGAGTCTGCTCTACCTAATTTACTTAACACAGCGTCATGTTCAGAAGGAAAAAACCGTATCTGATTTTCTTTCCAAGTATCCCGCTATTCATTAACATGTTTTCAACTTCTATAACACAGTGTGATCTCTCATGCCTTTGTTTCTTTCTCCATCCCCATTTTTTTGGGGAAAATACTTGAACGGCTGGACTGCGAAATGTAAAACCAATGCAGTAAATCAAGCAAAAGCGACGTATAACCGAAGTTATGCGCCGTATAAAAGAAATATTTTACTATTAAATTGAATAGAACTGAATCAGGATCAAGATGAAACGATGTATATATGTAAAAGACGTATAAACAAGAAACTTATAAACGGTGCTCCCCTGAATATTATAAATTTGAAGTAAATGTTAGTTATTTATAAAACAGGATTTCAGGCAAGACATTCGTGTTACAGAAAGAATGAATGTGATGTGACTATGGCAAAACACACAAGGACTGTCTGTCTTAGGGAAGCGATGCTTTTATGGAGGACTTTTTAAGGAAAACTGGCTAGTATTTATGAAATACATGGGGAAATCTACAAAAACCAATCATACAGCCAGCCGCCGAAACTTAATAATTAAAATATGTTATTTTCATGATTTAGAAACTACATTTCATGGCATTTTATTTTATGTTTTAATTAGCTAATGGTTAGTCTAAATAATAAGTCTTTAATTTTTTTCCTGTGAATTTTCCAAACATTTTATCTAAATTACCATCGCATACCGAGGGAGGTATAAAAACGTATTTTCTTATTAAAATAGTTTCTGTCCTTTTTTTTTTAACTCTTAGGCTTTAATTGATTCTTTTATTATATTTTGCGCTTTCAGACAAGTAGTCCATCAAGCATTCTCTTCTGACGTATCTAATTCAAATAATGCGCAATAAACTTTGCAGTGACGGAGAGTGACGTCATTCATTGCGCAAGCGGCCTGAGTTCATGATGTCATCAGTGACGTATTCAGTTTGGAGATGATTGCCCTTACGAACTTCTGGTCCCAGCGAGGGCGGTATTTAACCCTGAAAACTTAACAATGCATTCAGCTAAAAAATCTTTTTCCCATTTCCCCGCCACCCCAAATGTTTAAAATAGCTAATTTTAATTTAAAGTAAAGTGTAAGGAATGCTGCGAAAAGTTTCAAATGCATTTTCTTCTAAGTTAGGACAGTTTTATTTAACATTCTTTCAGTAGCTCACTACTCGGCTAATATTTCACACTGAAGAAAATAAAATAAAATAAAATGTTATAATAAGATTTTTTTACATTTTAAACCTTTTATGTTATAATAAGTTATGTTATGTTTTATGTTATTATAATTATTATTGTCCTCACTTCCCTTGTAAACCACCTCATTAACTCCGGAAATTGTTTCACTCATCGTTACCAATTATAGAATTTTGTTAAATAGTTTTTTTTTTAATAGAATATGGGCATTTTGAGTTAGTATACGTCTTATTAATAGTTAGTGAGTTCCTTGAAAATGTAAATGGGATTTCGTTCAATTCTTTTCTAAATTAATTATGTAGTTTCTTAAATTATGGTTTAAAGATAATTTGTAATTTTGGCATTTTCCTTTAATAAACAAAAGCTTTAGGAAGTTAAGTCCATTTTTCCACTATATATATGTGAATGTGAACAAAAGGTAAGAAATTTAGACCAATTCTACAAAGACCCAAAAGAAGTTAAATAATAAATGCCAGTAAATTAAAAAATTTCCTAAAAATATGTAAATATATAAATTGTGTTGTTTTGGGGGGTGTATTTCTTTAATTCTTCTGACTTTGGTTTATTTTCCATATTTACATGTTTATAAGAAATTTTGAAATTTATTGATATTTCATTTTACTCATTTTGCGCGCCAGTTTCCCTAGCCTTCTTCTTTTTCACTAGCCAGTTTGCCTCATGTGTTTCACAAATAGCAGCCTGTTTTTTGGAATTAGTTCTAAATTTCTTATTTTTTATCTATACTGATTAATTTTAAGCAGCATATTGTGTGGAATTAACGGGATATTCTTTTTTAATAAAATTTGTGATATGTATTAAATATGGAGTGATCTTAAAAAATTTCTTTGGTGTTTTCAAGAGTATACGAGTTTTTTAATCTATAAAATGTTCAGGTTATGTTTGTTACTCGTATATGTGTTCTTAGAATCCCTGTTCAGTTATATAATTTTTGTAAATAATCATTGAGTATATAAGAAATACTACCTAGATATGCTGCTAACATGGCATGAGGTCTAATGGTAGACACGATTTTATTCGCAAATCGGAAATAATACATTGGTGCTGCCATCTATATTCCAACACCCGAAACAACTGTTTTTAGTTTATATTGCCTTTTTAAAAAGTATTAGAAATATTTCGATAAGCAAATATTGTCCGCTTTTTGATGCAAAAATAGTTTTACTATTTTCAGTTAGGAGTGAGTTTTTCTGTGTTTATAGATAGTGAAATTTTTCAAGTATGAAAAGAGTATCAAACTACGAAAAAAATGTGATAAAGAAGAAAGGGGATATTTTAGAAAGGAAATGTTGACACACACTCGTTAAGAGCTACCACAAGTTTTCTTGATTCTTAAGAAAAATTAATACAGTTAAATACCAATCTTGACAATTATTTCTGCCATTTGAATGATAAACTTAAACTAAATTATGGTGAAAGATTATAATGAGTTGTTTGTCTAGCTCCTGCCATGAACTGAATAGAAAAAAATTTCCACTTGCGAGAGGAAAAAACTTTTTAATGCATTTTTTTTATATCTAAAAGAAACTGAAAAATTCGCTATGCAACATTGTCACCTATATTGGTGTAGAAATAGAATAACAAATATACGGGCATTTATCTCTTAAACATTTTAGGTTCTTGGTATTTAATATCCCGATGATATATTACTGCATTCTCGAATTTCATGTATCAGCTGAAGAAAATAGTTTATTGCATAAAAAAACTAAACGTATTGAAGCTTCAAAGCGCTGTATGTAGTGCAATCAATATATAATATCAGAACATTGTTACTAAGAAATTACCAATCTTGGAACAAATTTCGTAATTTTTGTTCTCGAAATACTTTCGTTAAAAAAATTACTGTTAGAAGACACAAGATCTTCTATTGAACTAAGGATGATTCCTAACTAAGGATCAATGATAATATAAGATCTCAAGCAAGATCTATATTATGACTGAAAGTTTTAATTAGCACCAAAATTTCCTCATCAAAGCAGCATGAAAATTTTCACCAAAAACACAATCACCACAGAAATTTCTTCACCAAGCTAGGCTATTACAATTAGGAATCAAATTAAGGCAATACTTTTTGAGAATTTCAGTTTTCTTGAAGATGTTAATAAACTTCGATAGGATCAGACATGTACAGTATTCTTTATCAGAGATGATAATTGTTTCGATTTCGAGAGACGACTGCAACTCTTTATGACTCGAACACGAAAGGCGACATGACATCCGTGGTTATTAATGCTGATCTTGTTTTGGTGAGAACAATATTAGGGACTACAAATTTTAATGAAAGCATCAACAAGGTACGTCACAATAATACAGCAATTACGCAACGGCGCAAAATTGTTACATAATATAAACACATTGAGTATTTTTTTCAGTGCAACAGAGCTGAAAGGGCCGACGAAACAACAGGGTTGCAACAATTATAAGAAAGTTGCAGACTCTAACATTCTATTATATTAACATAATTATAATAGATTTTAGTTTATAACTAGACTTTGCTATGTTCATTAACTCGGCATCACATCTGGATAGGAGCAGAAGTCACTATGGATATCAAACTTGGGTACTTTCTGATTATCCCCCTGAAAAGAATTTACCAGGCAACGCACTATGTCGCCAATTAGACGGCTCTTTCAGCCGCAAAATGGTATTTATGTGGCAACCTAGGTATGAGTGCGCGCAGCCCACGAGTGCGGATTTCGATTTTTAAAATCCTACAGTCATTTTCCGGTTAATGCTAGTTCTGATTAGTATTTAATGAGTTTGTGCATTTCCCCCTTACTTGTAAGGAAACGTAATGAGATTAAAGAGTTTGTCAGCTGATTAAAAAGAAAGCTTAGAATAGTTTGGAATTTCTTTAGCAGTATGGCGTTTTGCCTAATAATAGCGACTGCAAAAATCTGCATCACATAAAGTTGTGCTTCGTAAAAGATCGAAGTGGTGTTACGTGTTACGGTACTGAAATTTCTATAGTTCTCTGATGGTTTTCAAGTGAAAACATAAGTCTGTGTATAGGGCAAAATAACAAGTACACATAGAAACTAGGCCAGCAACTCTGTAGTACCACAGGTGATTGACGTATTGATGAACCTAGCTAACTATTGAGCCGCCACCCAAATTTTGAGGAAGAACCTCCCGGGAGCGGGACAAGTGTCTCCAACTTCTCTTCCCTTGTCATCAGTCTCTCGACAGAACTTTCAGCTCGCTGTGTATTTTGAGTGCTCTGTTGACGCACAGATGGTATATGCTTACAAACATCCATATTTTCCCCGGGATTTGAACCCAAGGTACTACAATCAATGTCACTAACTACTATACTGTTACGTGCGTACGGGTTCGTTATATATTGAATGCACAAGTCGTAAAAAAGTTAACAAAAATTTATTCTTTCCACAAGAAATAAATTAAAATGCTGAAATATTTCTTCACAAATCTCTGCACAATATCACAATTTCTCAAACGTTTAGCAAAAACTCAGTTCAAAACAGATAAAATAGTTCTATCTCACAGCGAAATCGCTACAATCAATACAGCATTAAGTAAACAAACAGCGGTTCGCTTTTTTTACAGCTACAAGTATAACAGCAACAACAACAACAACTAACTGAGATGAGCTGTTTCACCTCGGCTTTTATAAGCTTTTTTAATTATCAGTAGAACTATCTCGATTTTTCTAGACTTTTCTGGATGGCAACAGTAATTACGAGATATTTATTTATTAAGCATTAAATGCACGCGCTCTTTTATTTTTATCGTTATTTTTTTTTGACGTAGCTTTGTCTTTAAAAATCGTCTGCGTTGCTAAGGCAACATTAAGCAAATCTAATTACAATTCTAAATAAATAGCCAAATAAATTTGAAATTCGTAACATTGCCCCCTTCCCAAGGACTGCACGTCCCGGGCAGTACAATCCCTGGACAGGAAGCCAAACTTACAACTAAAGCATCAGTGCTATAATAAACATTACTTTATAATAACAAAATAAGCAATAATTAAAATAAGTGACTTTCAGCAAATTAAATTCTATCCAACGCGAAATACAATTGAAATACTAAGTACAAATACTATCAAATACAAATGCTATTAAACACAAATACTTATCAAATACTACTACTTAACAAATACAAATCAAATACTAAATACAAATAGGACCATGGTCTTATACTATTTACATTATTATTTACACTATATACACTACGTACTATGGCCATAGTAATGAACTAACCTGTCGTAATGAACGACTTTAGGTTTAGAGTTCGATGACTTACGGATCCGAACCACGACGTCGTTCAGCCTGTTTAGGACTGTGTAAGGACCATCCCAAGGTGATTGTAGTTTCGGAGAAAGTCCTTTTCGACGAGTCGGATTCCATAACCACACCTTGTCTCCTTCGTTGAAACGATGTCCAGTAGCTCTCGTGTCGTAGCGGGTCTTCATCTTCTCCGTCGCCAAGTTGACTCGCTCTCGTGCAAAGTTGTGCATCACTTCAAACCGGGCCTGGAGGTCTTGAATGTATTCCTCAGGCGATGAAGGCGCATCCGGAGGGCGACCAAACAAAAGATCACAGGGCAGACGAAGGTCACGACCGAAGAGCATCTGAGATGGGGAATAGCCGGTAGTCTCGTGGACAGCACTGCGGTAAGCCAGTAAAAATAGTGGCAACTTCTTGTCCCAGTCCTGTTGGTTTCTGGAAACCACTAATGAGAGGTTATTGAGGATGGTTCGATTAAACCTCTCTACCATACCGTCCGACTGGGGATGTAAAGGCGTCGTTTGGGTTTTGTCAATGCCGAGTAGCTTGCAGAGTTCCTTGACTACAGCCGAGGTAAAATTCCTTCCCTGATCGGAATGTAACTGAAGAGGCACTCCGAATCTGGAAATCCAGTGCTGTATCATCATCTCTGCTACTGTGACAGCCTCTTGATCAGGAATAGGATACGCTTCAGGCCACTTGGTGAAGTAATCAATGGCAACGAGGATGTATTTGTTGCCATCAGCAGTTCGTGGCAGAGGTCCTAAGATGTCAAAGGCGATACGTTCAAAAGGTGCTCCTACATTGTAACGTTGCAGCTTCCCCCGGCTGCGTTTCTTCGGTCCTTTCCGACTTGCACAGGCATCGCAAGTTCGGCACCACTTTTGCACGTCATCCTTTGCATTATTCCAGTAGAAACGCTCCCGAACTCTCTGCAAGGTCTTCATTATTCCGAAGTGACCTCCTGCAGGGCTGCTATGTAGTTCTTTAAGGACGTCCGGGATTCGGGATCTTGGGAGTACCAGCTGCCATCGGAATGTTTTTCCATCATCCGATTCGAATTTTCGGTACAAGACGCCGTTTCGAATATGGAGTGAGTCCCAGAGAGCCCAATATTGTTTTGTCGTGGGACTATAGCTCGAAATATCCTGCCAGGTAGGTTTTCTGTTTGAGGTCTCCATTAACTCAATTATGGGTTTAATATCACGGTCTTCCATCTGGTCTTTCCTGATTTCCTTGTCACTCCATGGGTCTGGATCAGCCGATGTTGATGCTGTAATTTGCCGTGCAACTGGATTAACCAGTTGGTATTTAGCTTCGACCCTGGAACAATATCGGCAGTTTTCCGGGCAAGGTCTTCTAGACAAGGCGTCAGCGTTTCCGTGCGACTGTCCTTTGCGATGACGGATGATGATGTCATATTCCTGGAGTCTCTGTATCCACCTAGCTATCTGACCCTCAGGATTCTTGAAATTTAAAAGCCAGGCCAATGATGCATGATCTGTGCGGAGCAGGAATTTTCTGCCGTATAAATAATGATGGAAATGTTCTACGGCTTTGACTATGGCGAGCAACTCTTTCCTGGTGACACAGTAATTCCTCTCCGGTTTAGATAGGCACTTGCTCCAGTAAGCTACTACACGTTCTTGGCCCTCTATTTCTTGGGACAAAACAGCGCCGACACTTTCATTACTCGCATCCGTGTCGAGAATAAATGGTCTGTCGAGCTGAGGATACGTCAGGATTGGAGCAGATGTTAAGGCTTCCTTCAGGTTCTTAAATGCATTCTCACATTCTTTTGTCCACACGAACTTTTGCTTGCTCTCTGTCAGCTTGTGAAGGGGTCTTGCGATGGAAGAAAAATCCTTCACGAATCTCCTATAGTAGGTGCAAAGTCCTAGAAAGCTTCTCAGCTGGTGGACATTTTCGGGACGTCTCCAGTCTTTAACTGCTGACACTTTTTCAGAATCCGTGCGCACACCTTCAGCAGAGATGACATGTCCGAGATAAGTGACTTCCTGTCTGAATAATTTGCATTTAGCGGGACTCAACTTCAGATTGGCTTCTTTCAGTTTCTGAAGCACCTTTCTAAGATTTTCCAAATGTTCTTCGAAACTATTCCCGACGATGATGATGTCATCCAGGTATATCAGACAGGCTTCGTATGAAAGACCTTTTAAAACAGTCTCCATTAGACGTTCGAATGTAGCCGGCGCATTACATAGCCCAAACGGCATCACCTTGAACTGCCAAAGTCCTTGTCCTGTAGTAAATGCCGTCTTTTCTCGGTCATCAGGATGTATTTCTACCTGCCAATATCCACTCTTTAAATCAAGTGTCGAGAACCACTTGCTTCCAGAAAGAGTATCCAGAATGTCGTCAATTCTAGGAAGAGGGTAACTGTCTTTCTTCGTAACCTCGTTCAACCGGCGATAATCAACGCAAAATCTAGTTGACCCGTCTTTCTTCTTCACCAGGACGATGGGAGATGCCCAGGGACTTGCTGAAGGCTCGATGACATTGCTTTCTTGCATGTCCTTTAAAAGTGTTCGTACCTCTTCCTGTTTCGCAATCGGCAGACGTCTTGGATGTTGCTTGATTGGTGGATGATCACCAGTATCGATTCTATGTTGAGTCAAACTGGTTCGACCAACGTCAGAAGACGAACGGGAGAAAACATCTTGAAGATCTTTAATAACACGCTCGGCAGCATTCTTTTCTTCATCGTTTAATTGCGCATTCTGCAGTAACTCCGATATAATGTTGTCGGAAGACACGGGTTTTGAGATGTTACTTTTTCTTTCAACGCTGGTTACTGGGGTACATTCTGCAACCACTTCACCTTTCTTAATAACCCTCGCCTTATCAGTTACATTGGCAACTCTCACCGGGATAACGGTCCCTGATAGGTCGACGAGTGCTGAGGCTATTAATACTCCTTTAGGGCTATTACAATTCTTGGGATATTCCATGACGCCGTAGCGGAAATTTCTATTTTCGGCTATGGATCCAGGAAGTAAAATTTCTGTTCTTGCCGGTATTGTGATATCGTCTTGAGCTATTATTTTGTGGATAGATTTCACTCCTTCATCATTAATTTCGAATAAAGTTATGTCTTCAGAGGCAGAATGCAGTTCGTTATTTTTAAAGTCCAAGGAAAAATTGTGTTTCCTTAAAAAGTCCAATCCGAGTATGCAAGGGTCTGTAATTTCTGCTACATAGGCCGTGTGATGGTAAGTGGCACTTCCAAACGTGATGTTAACGTTTAATTTCCCCTCTATATCGATCTTCTCCCCGGACACAGTCTGGAGGGTAACGCAGGGCGGCGTCCAGATAAGTTTACCTTCGAGTTGTTGAGCCAAATCTTTTCGAATGATGGTAACATTGGCTCCCGTGTCGATCGTCATGTTACAAGGAATTCCATTGATTTGTCCCATGATGAAAATTCCGTTATTGCCGCCACTCACTGCAGAAATCTGAAGCGCTTTAAACTGGGGCTTTTCATTATCTGGCAACCTCCGCCCCGCGAGATGGCCACGAATTAGTTTCCCTCCTTCTTGAGAGGCGCGGTTTTAACATCCGTGCCCTGGGGTGTTCTGCAGTTTCTTCGAATGTGTCCTTCAGCACCGCAGTTCCAGCACTTTACGAACGATTTCTTGTCACCAGTATTCCGTGTCAAAGCATCCACCTTTCTGGTTAATTCGTCTAGGCGAGCAGTCATTGGATCCACTGGTTCTTGTATGTGAGCAGCTCTGATTGGGTGGCGGTCTCTACGAGTGGCTTGCTGTGCTGCCTCAAATTTCATGGCGTACACCAGAGCACTTTTTAAGTCCTTCACATCAGCCATTCGCAGTGCTTTCTGTATTTCAGGATCCCGGATGCCGTCGATGAAGTATTGCAGGGACAGGATTTCTCTTGTTTCTGTCGGGCACTCCGAAAAGGCGAGGTGGGACAGCCTTTCAACATCCGTGGCGAGCTCCTGGAGTGTTTCCGTAGACTTCTGTTGACGGGATTTTAACTGAAGCCTGCTATAATCTTTTAAACACTTCTCTCCAAAACGCAGCTCCAATGCGCCGGACAGAGCTTCGAAATCTAGCCTTTTGTTTTCGGGAAGAGTCTGAAGGATATCCGCTGCGTCTGCTCTCAGAGAAGCCGCAAGGTGACAGGCCTTAGCTTGGGAATCCCATCCATTTGCTTCCGCAACTATAGAAAATTGTGTCTTATACACTTGCCAGGAGGTCTTCCCATCATATGTCGATAGCTTCAGAGAAGGATGCGCAGGCATGGCTAGGAATTTAAAAGTATCCGAATTGCTTCCTGCCGTCGCTACGAATTTCTTTAAAGTATCAACTTCTTTGGCAACTGCGGAAACTTTGTCATCAATTTGTTGTTCCACTGCAGAAACTCTTTCTTGAATTTGTTCTTTCACAGCAGAAACTCTTTCTTGAATTTGTTCTTTCACAGCAGAAATTCTGTAATCGATTTGTTGTTCTACGGCAGAAACTCTATCTTCTATTTGTTCTTTGACAGAAGAAACTTTATTTTCAACCGCGTCTATTCTGCCTTCCATAGCCTCAAATTTATTTTCTATTATGCAAGTAATTTCCTTTTTCATTTCTACTTGACTTGCTTTAACGGCTCTCATCTCTTCCTTAACAGATTTCTCCATCTTTTCTTGAACAGCCTTCATTTCATCTTTAACAGATTCTTGAACAGCCTTCATTTCATCTTTTACAGATTCTTGAACAGCCTTCATTTCATCTTTTACAGATTCTTGAACAGCCTTCATTTCATCTTTTACAGATTCCTTCATCTTTTCTTGAACAGCCTTCATTTCATCTTTTACAGATTCTTCCATCTTTTCTTGAACAGCCTTCATTTCTTCCTTAACAGATTCTTGGCCAGCTTTCATCTCCTCTTTCACGGAATCTTGGCCAGCTTTCATCTCCTCTTTCACGGAATCTTGGCCAGCTTTAATTTCTTCTTTAAATGCAGCAAAGGCTGCCATGAATTGCCTTAATTGTTCTTCCATTGCTCTAGTTAATGGCATTCAAAAATCCCACTTCTGACACCAAAAATTGTTACGTGCGTACGGGTTCGTTATATATTGAATGCACAAGTCGTAAAAAGTTAACAAAAATTTATTCTTTCCACAAGAAATAAATTAAAATGCTGAAATATTTCTTCACAAATCTTCGCACAATATCACAATATCTCAAACGTTTAGCAAAAACTCAGTTCAAAACAGATAAAATAGTTCTATCTCACAGCGAAATCGCTACAATCAATACAGCATTAAGTAAACAAACAGCAGTTCGCTTTTTACAGCTACAAGTATAACAGCAACAACAACAACTAACTCACTAACTGAGATGAGGTGTTTCACCTCGGCTTTTATAAGCTTTTTAATTATCAGTAGAACAATCACGATTTTTCTAGATTTTTCTGGATGGCAACAGTAATTACGAGATATTTATTTATTAAGCATTAAATGCACGCGCTCTTTTATTTTTATCGTTATTTTTTTTTGACGTAGCTTTGTCTTTAAAAATCGTCTGCGTTGCTAAGGCAACATTAAGCAAATCTAATTACAATTCTAAATAAATAGCCAAATAAATTTGAAATTCGTAACAATACTGTCTGGGAGGCATGGGAAAATAACTGCAGCAATATCAAATTTAGACACCTCTTTGCTGTTTATTAAACGAAAACAGATCGCTGTGTACTTAGGGAAAGGACAGTCTGTGCAGTGCCACGATGCCAAATTTCTGTAATATTCTGATATTTTTTGAAGCTAAGATAGATAGCCGTCTATCTGGGAAGAAGAGCAGAGAAAAAAGGTAAGTGTTTTAATATGGATGCTTCTTGTGTTTTTAATTTTATTAATTGGTTGGTATTTTAGGTAATTCTTAGTGCGGCACCATTTTTGAAAATGGCTGTTTTCTTTCGCGTCTCATGCTGATAAAAAATTAATCGCGAACGACTTGCGATTTTTCGGGAGGGTTAGGAGAATAACCAAAATGTGTCAAAACCTGACAGAGCACTCATGGTTTAAAAATATTTCCTCATTTGATCATGATTAGCTTATCGTACTGGATTCAGAACAAAGTGTTGCATAGAAAACGCTGCGTAGGTAGTCCTCTGTCTTGGTGAACATTCGCTTTATGAGACTTCGCTTTTACAAAAGACCTCAGTGACTCTTTTGGCAAACGAAAAGAATTCGAAAATAATTTTCATTTTTAAGAGAAAAGCAAAACGCTGAAGAACAAAATATGGTTCAGCTTTGTTTGATATAATGATTGCTTAAAATATGGGTAGTTGTGTTATAGCATACGGATTTAAAGTAATTTTTGTTAAGTTCTGATTGCTGTGAAGAATGTTGTTAGGCAATAGATGCAACCTTTAACAGCCAGGCATACTGTCTTACTTCAAGACTTTCCCATCAGTGCAAGCCTTTACCAGCGTTCTACAGAGCCAAATAAATTTGAACATTCGATATTGGGTTGGACATTCAAATAAGTAGTAAACACTATATTCTAACTCTATCAGTTGTGATAAAATAATAAATTGTCTTCGTCTTCTGTCTTCTACTTCGTCTTCGTCTTATAATTATAGTAAAGGCTGAAATCGTAAGTAGATCATGTCTCTCCCACTATCGAATCTTTGCCACGATCCTTTTTTCCTATATGCCTTTATATAGTGTTTAATTTATATATTTTTGTGTTGTTTTGAAGAGAATAGGGTATGTGAATCGAGGCATTTAGAAGAACTTAAATTATGGCAGGAGAAGTTAAAATAAACCTCCAAAAATAGCTGAAAAAAGGGCTGCACAGTTTGCAGTTCACCACCTGTTGTTATCGTCTTTGACACCGTGCAATGATCTTCAGAACTATTGAGAACATTAGATACTTCTGTTTTCATGCAGCTCTACACTATTGTTACTTCATCAGTCAGAGCTCATGCATCCAAATTCCACAAGCAAATCAGTTAGTAAGACGAAAACAATCCCATGTCGACGAATCTGTTTTTAAATTTAGTAGAGAAAGTTCGCTTTCTGAAAGGGCTTGAGGAAGAGGAAAATTTCGTGAAAACTTAAAAAGTTTTCAGAATCTTACTCTACGGAAATACGCGAGTAAGTATTGTAATTCATAATGATGTAATGTTCATTATATTTAGTATTTAAAAATATATATAGGATTTCACTTGAACTGGTAATGCTACTTAAGTTCTATAAACAGTTATGACGAGAGTTATCGCTGCGTGTGAGAACGACGAACGCTGCGTTGAGAAGGTTCAAATTACCTTTTTGGGAAACAGAATTAGAAACGTAAATGCACGTTCTTGGACTACAATGACCACGACTCATGGTGATGTAAATAAATAGAATAGTCAAATTTAAGCTAAACGTTGAACAGTAGTCAAAGACTATACAATTAAATACTCTCAGTAACTCTACTGGCGCTTCAAAATTAAAATGTCAGCAGCGAGAGATTTGGAAGCCGAATAATTACAACTGTTAGAGCAAGAAGCTAGACATGTAGCGCGCACGCGATGCAAGAAACACTCTCTTACTCAAATCCCAAAACCTCAGCTTAAATAATCGCTGATAATTTTCATTCTGGTAAGGAATACTAGAATGCAAATTAGCAGCGAGAAAGAATAGCAAAGGAGAAATTATAGTAAAGGCTGAAATCGTAACAACTGATTAATTAACGTAAGATTCCCTACAAATAAGTCTTTCAAAATTTTACAAAGGTTTGTTGTGATCCATTTCAAAGTTTTCAAGTTTGACTCAAAAAACAGAATGTGAATCGGAAATCCATTATTATTCTTATACATTCATTTTTATTTCCTATTCTTCAACTTGCAGATATTAAGGCAATTGGTAATGCACTTGCAATAGTTTTAATACCTACAGGTATTAAATCATTATCATCATCATTATTAAATCATCATCATCATCATTATTATTAAATTGAAATAACTAGGTACATGCAATTCCGATTGACTGCCTGCTCACTATGCAATGTTTTATTCGTGTAGAAGTTTAATCAATGCCCTTAGAAGGCTAGTGTGGGCTCCATCTCATCTTAATAGAATATTGTAGCCAACTCAGCATTCAAACACTTTGAAGGTTATACATATGCTTAACTCAAGCCTTTGCAAACGACTTTGTTTTGATAGTGGCTGGTAGGAGCAATATTGGCTCAAGAACCCGGCATCTCCTCGATATCTTTGCGAATTAGACTAAACAACATAAGCTGAAGATGTCAGCGTCTAAAACTATATTCCCTTCCTTAATAGGTAAAAGGAAAAGTAAAAAAAAAGGTAGGAAAGGTCAGCTCAGAAGAAATCCGTTAGTCAAATTCTGTAACTTGCCTCTCAAATGTGTCAGTAATCTAAACTACCTTATCAACAATAGGTTGTCATAGTCCCCACATCTCAAGGAGGTAAAACAGAAAGTCCAAGCTCTTATGAACTCCATGCTTCGTACCACGGTGAGGTAGTGGGGTACAAGACCTAAAATTTTAAGACTGTGGTACAGTACTATTACAGAAAGAATCATTCTTTATGGAGTAGCGATTTGGGGAAGTGATCTCACAAACATCACGAGACAACAACTCCTGACCATATATATGAGGATATAACTTCTAATCTACAAAGGTTATAGAACCACGCCTACTTCAGCTCTCCAGGTGCTTGCAGGACTTCCTCCACTAAATCTGGTTGCGGGAAGGAAAGCAAAAATAACCCTGGCTTTCCAGCATAAAATAGATACAGAGCTATAAGGACTTAGTTCCATTCACTCGGACTATGAATCCAGATACCAACAGTTAATAGGACCAGCACATATAGATTTGGCAGATTATACCCTCACAACTTACACATATTCCCAATCGAGAACAAGTAGTAAACCGTCCACATCTCAACTGGGTCCCAGCCCATGTTAGGATTACAGGCAGTGAGGAAGCTGACAGGTTAACTAAAACAGGGGCTAGCATCACCAACCTCAGGGAGCAAACAATGAACTTCCAGTCTTTTTTCTCAAAAACAGAACAAGGGAAAAGTTATTTGAGCAGTGGCAGTTGCGTTGGGTGAATCATACCACAGGAAGAAGAACATTTAAATTCTTTCCTAAAGTGAGCTTTGAATTAACAATTTCTAATGAATACCTAACGCAATATTTCTCAGAACATGGCTTTTTTCCGGTGTACCTGAAGCGCTTGCATCTGCGCGACACTGATGTGTGTCATTGCGGGCAGATAGGGGACTCAGACTACTACCTCTTGAATTGCAATAACAGACTTAATCAACATCTACGTACCCCTGCTGATCAGTACTGGACACAATGTGCCGACAGCATTACAAAAATAAACGCGGTACACAGAAAAGGCAATCAGTTACTGTGTAGGAATAAATGCGTAATAGCGTATGGATACATGTTCAGTCACATTTTCTGCATAACTTATGTATTGCATTTAATAAGTTTATTTTATCTTACTGATTGTGTATAGACATTGGAGCAAATTTCAAGCATAATATGCTAGAGATATATTACTTAAATCTTATTATACTTTACTGCCTGTATTTAAATTATTATTATTATTATTATTATTATTATTATTATTATTATCCTCATTATTATTATCATAAATAGTATTATCATTATTATTGCTATTTTTTTTATTTCTCTTTCTTAATATCATTATTATTACTATTTTAATATATACTGATATACTTGTTTAACTTACCTGGCAAAGTAGATGCAATGTAAGGTACTTAAATTCTTGTCCTGTAACAGTTCCCAAACTTCGATTTCTTAAACTTATGTACTATCTGTATCTATGTCAGAATGAGGCCTTGTTTGCCCATGTATAATTATCATTAGGCCCAATAAATAGTCTTCTGGGGGGATAAATAAAACAATGACAGACTTTCTTTGAGAAGGTCAGGACAGTGGTCGCCTCTGGTGGTGTTTAGTCTGAATTAAGATGACAAAGTCTTGAGAAGGTTAAAATAACTTTTTAAAATTAAATCTCAAATTAAACAGAAGGCACCCCTTGTGCGTGCTGCGTGCAAATAAACTCCGCTAGTTGCAAGTATTTAAAATAATATAAGTTGAAATTCAGATTAAAGTAGCGTAGTCAGAGACTACGCAAAAGAGTCTACTTAAGCTGGTTCAAAAATTTTAAAGGCGCATTTTTAACGTCGACTATCACAATGCTAAAGCCAAAATAATCTCAGCCAGAGCTAGAGATTGGATGTAAACTGCAGGCGAGGCTGCTAAAAGCTGTAAAACATTCAAAACCCTCGACTACTCAGAAACTAATTTATATTCTGGTGAAGGCTACGGAAAGAAGTTATAGTAAAGGTTTAAATTATAATAATTGGTTAATAAATACAAAATAGCTTATAACTTTCAATGCAAGTTAACGTGCTATTATTTTCAATTAATAATGGTACACTTGATTTTTAAAACTAAATTAGAATTTTTTTAATCATATAGGCAAACACTGATAAAAATGTTTTCATTTATAAATCCCTTCGATGTTCCATGTTCTGTTACTCCTGTCTAGTCTAGGCTTACTCCTGTAGAACCAACAGAAAGTAATTGCAAACAGCCCAAAATAATATTTTGAGGAAAATAATGAATTGTCCCTAGTACGCACGAAACAATGTAATTCACAAGGGAACCAAAATGTTTAATCAAAGACCCATTATTATCGCTCAGCGAAAAGATTTCATAAAAAGCAGGGGCGAATAAATGGTTCTGCAATTAAAATCTGTAACTATGACCTAATAACATCAAAAGGCATCAAAATGTTGAATGCCAAATTAATTATATAATATTATGTAACTATGTTGTACTTGGTTATTATTCATGTCTACTTTCTTGATATGCATCTGTGTATTTCCTATATTTCCTGTGGCACAATTTATTTCGCACTTTCCTAATGATGGGCTAATCACCAGTTTGGCAGTTCTCATTACTTGTATGGCCTCCATTGTTTTTCTTCTCGATATTATTTTAGATATCTGATAAGTTACTTTTATCAATAATTTCTGAATTTTTAATTTTATTTGATTAGGTGTAGGACGATAAGCCCAGGCATCGTGGTGTTTAACATGGCCTCAACCTTAAGTGGGCATAAAAATGTTTTATTCAAGGAAGGAATACCTTCCATGTAGAGCATTCTAAGAAAACTGGTCCTATTTATATAACATAGATTAAAATATTACGAAAACTCTGGTTATCTTCTCATTAAACACTTTATTGCAAAGCCTTTTATTAGGATAACAGCTAATACTATACATATGAAATATCATTTTAATTATCATATTAATATCATTTTTTATGGAGAAGTAATGAAGTTTAGTTTAAAATTTTATTTCTTCAATCAATTGATGTATTTCATTTTCCCATTCAGCGTCGTTACTTTCTTCTGCATTTATTTCGCATTCTTGAAGAGCTTCTTCCATTAAGAATTCTAAATTATCTTGTTTTTCCGTTTCAGATAATTCCTTTATTTTTGGCAAATTATCATCAAGTTTTTGAACACTTTCAATTTTATTCCTATCTGTTTCATCTGAAACAGATTTTCGTTCCGTATCATGTGCAACCATTTCATTTTTGGAAAGGAATATAGAGCAATTTTCCTCAGAATTCATGTTGCAAACGTTTTTCTTTCCGAACTTTGGGTTGCATTCTTTTTGTGCTCTTGAAGCACGCTGAATTAGAGACACTCGATAAAAATAATTCCTCCAAAAAGTTTCTTCTTTTATTAATTTTGGAACAATTTCAAAACGTATTTTAGCTAAATTTTTATCTTCTTTCAAGAGAAATTCTGCCATAGGGAGCATTTCATTCAGATTAAATTCGAATACACCAGGAGGTGGGTTTCTTAAGAAATTTTTTTTATCTGAAGACAAAGATAAAATTTGTTCTTTAGTATCTTCTGCGTCATTAGCGTCAAACCAAGGAGACTGAAAATGTCTTTTAAACTCTGCGTTGTCAGCGACGATTTCTGCTGTTGATAATGAATTTAGCAAAATTCCATTTGTTAAACTTGGTAATATCATTTTAAGCTTATTGAAAGTATGTGTAACAGAATGGGAAAAATTAGTAAGCAAGTGACCCGTAGACTTAACTGAGTCAAACGCTTGCCAAGACATATCTTTCAAAAACATTTTAATGACAGTATAATCAAATTTTTCATTATTCAACTTGGAAGCCATACATAAAGGTTTGAGAGAAGGAATCTTGAAATCTGTTAAACAGATCCCTTTATGATCGTCAGCCGTAATGTTTTCAGAACTTAGAATTGTAGTTTTGGTTTCATCTTCACATTTATCAATTTTTTTAAGCAGATTACAGTTTTCATTAAGCGAAGGGCTCATTGTGTTATAACTTTCAATAAATTATAAAGACTGCATTTGCACATCTTATTTGAAAATGGAGACTAATTCTCATACTTTCGGATCTTTTTTGATAGCCAGTATAAAAATAAGCTTAGGTTCAAATTTTACTGCGTGTAAATAGTTCAAGAATTTATGCGATTTAAAATGCTACTACCTATACCTTTGAATTAAGGAATTTGGTATTATGATAAATAGGTTTACTTTCTACAATAAAAATAAATAACTGTTAGAAATAAAAAGTAATTGAATATAAATAATAATGTCACGGTTTCCAAGAAGACTTAAAATTACTCACTCAATAAAAACATTCGTAATCACATCAGTAAATGCTTTAATAAAATAAGATTTTTCGATGTCTTTTGTTCGATAATAAATGAAGATAACGATATTACGATGAACCGCATTACGATACAAAGTATTAAAATTAATTAAATTAATTTTAGCTGAAAGTTATTTGCTACTTTATTTAAATTAAAATTTAATACGAG